>CAUYON010009670.1:0-40003 GCA_963573935.1 Arctocebus calabarensis | reverse complement strand
ACTCTATAATTGACTCTTTGAACTTTGTTATTTAATTCAATTCATTGCTTAATTACTGCTTTCCTATGAATGATTACACTGTGGTTAATATGTTAGCATAGCAGTATTCCCAGATAGTTTTTTGTTTGTTGGGAGGTTGGGCTTTGTGGGGGCAGAGTTAATACTTTGCATGAAATATCTTATCTTATAACAGTGAAATTGCTTTCTCTTTTGTCTTGTCTTTTTTTTTTTTTTTTGAGGTGAAATTTAAGTTTTTGTGTGAGTGGTACTATTATACCTATCTTGAGTATCTTGCTTGTACTGTATCACATCATACCTTTGTTTAATTCTTAATAAACTGTTCACTTGTTAAAAAATAAAAAAATAAATAAAAGAAAAGAAGAGAAACAGGCCATATCTCTGACGAACATAGAAGTAGAATTTCTTAGTAAAATGCTAGTCAGCCCTGAGCTGGTGGGTTCGAATCCAGCCCGGTCCCGCCAAACAACAATGACGGCTGCAACCAAAAAATGGCCGGGTATTGTGGCGGGTGCCTGTAGTCCCAGCTACTTAGGAGGTGGAGGCAGGAGACTTGCTTGAGCCCAGGAATTGGAGGTTGCTGTGAGCTGTGATGCCACAGCACTCTATCCAGGGTGACAGCTTGAGGCTCTGTCTCAAAAAAAAAAAAAATGCTAGCAAACCAATTTCACTAGCACACGAAAGAGATGATATGCAAGACCAAGTATGATTTATCCATGGGATGCAAGTTTGTTTCAGCATGTGCAAATCAACCAATATGACACACCACCCTGATAAAATAAAAGATTAAAAACACAATATGACTTCAATAAATGAAGAAACAGCATTGATGAAGCTTAAACTTCATCCATGATAAAAACTCTCAACAAAAGAGGTATAGAAGGAACTTAATACAATAAGAGCCATTTATGAAAACCCAAAACTAATATCATAATCCATGGGGAAAAAGTGAAAACTTTTCTTCTAAGATTAGGAATAAGGTAAGGATGCCTTCTCCTTCTGTTTGATATTACTAGCTGTCCTAGCCAGAGCAATTAGACAAGAAAAATAAATAAAAGACAATCAATTCAGAAAAGAAGCAGCAAAATTATCTTTGTTTGCAGATGACATGATCCTGTCATGTTGAAAACCCTGAAGATACTATTTTAAAAAAACCTATTAGAACTAATTAATGAATTGAGTAAACTTGCAGGAAAAAAATCAACGTACAAAAGTCAATAGCATTTCTTTACATCAACAATGAACTAGCCATAAAAAAACAAGAAAACAATTTCATTTACAATTGCATAAAAAACAGTAACATTTCTAGGAATAAATTTAACCCAAAACATAAAAAATCTATTCACTGAAAACTGTAAATCATTGATGAAAGAAATCTAAGCAGACAAAAACTGATGGAAATATACTCTGTGCTCAAGGATTAGAAGAATTAATATTATTAAAATGTCTACATTACCCAAAGCAATATATAGATTTACCATAAGGTGTATCAAAATTCCAATGGCAAAAATAAAAAAATAAAAAAATAAAAATTACTCTATAGCAAAGTTAATTAAGGTAGCATGATGTTAACAACATAGTTTAACATAGGTGTCAACACATAGAGCAGTTAAAAAAAAAAAAGTACAGAACTCCAAAATAGACCAATGCAAATATGCTAAACTGATTTTTTTTAAATCAATTCAATGGAAGAAATTATCTTTTTCAACAAATGTGGTCAGAGCAATTAGACATCTATAGACAAAGTAATGAGCCTCTATGTAAACTGCACTGTCATATGAAAAATAACTCAAAATGTATCATATATTTAAATGTAAATCCTAAAAGTAAAGAAAAAATAGAGAAATATTCTGGATCAAAGGTGAGGCAGAGTCTTAGATATGACACTGAAATTATGATCAATTAACGGACAACTTATTAAAAAAATTTTAAAAAAGGACAACTGATAATTGGACATCATTGAAAATTGAAAAAAAAAAAACTTCTGTTCTACAAAATACCCCATTAAAAGCAAGAAAAGTAAAGCTGCAAACTTGGATAAAATATTTTCAAACCACATATCCACTAAAAGATTTGCATCCAAAATATACCAAGAAACTGCAAAGCTCAACAACAACAACAATAATAATAATACAATTAGGAAAACAGGCAAAACACAATAACAAGCATTTCACCAGAGAGGATACTCGGATGGCAAAGAAGCACATGAAAACATGTTCAACATCATTAAGCATTAGGGAAACACAAACTAAAACTATGCAAAGATTCCATTACATATCTGTTAAATTGGCTAAAATTTAATAATAGTGATAGCAACAAATACTGGTAAAGACATGCTAAAAGTGGATTACTTGTGCATTGCTCATTGGAATGTAAAATGCTATAACCCTTCTCAAAGGAAATCTGGACTTTTCTATTAAACTAAACATGCAACTAACATATCACCCAGAAATTAAACACATAGACATTTATCCCAGAGAAATGAATACTGTATTCATATAAAAATTTTACAAGAATAATAAAGCAGCTTATTTGCAAAATTGAAAAACTGGAATCAGCTCCTTTGTTCTTTAACAGGTCAATGGTCAAAAAAACTATGGTATACATACCATAACATGAAGTCCTAATGAGCAATAAAAAAGAACAAAGTACTGACACATGAATCTCCAGGGAATTTTGCTGAAAGAAAAAAACAAAGGTTATATAACATGATTAAATTTTCACAACATATTTGTGATGACACGATTTTAGAAATAGAAAACAGATTAGCAGCTTTCACAGTTCAAGGATCATAAGTATGAGGCAGAACGGAGTGAATATAGGTGTTGTTAGAACAAAGCAACAGCAGGGATTCTTGTGGAATTTTGGTGAATTCTGCACTTTGACACACCTATGACTGAATTGAAACTGTTCAGTATCTTGACTGTGGTAGTGGATACATGAACCTACATAGCTGATAAAATTGTATAAAAATTAATAACAGACACATTCCCATAGAGAGAAACACGATCCTCCAACACACACAGTTGAAGAAAGCTGTGGCAATATTAATAAGACAGGTGGATTGTATCAATGTCAATTTCCTATCCTTTTGAAAATGTTACCCTTGTGGAAAACCAGAAGAAAATGCACAAAAGATCTTTCTGTTTTATTTCTCTTAGTTGCATGTGAATCTTCAATCATCTGAATTTTTTTTTAAACTGACATAACAGTAGTAAACTTTCGCTGTTCCATTCCCTCTACCTCCCCTTCCGTCTTCCCTCACAACCACCCTCAACATTTCCCTTGAAGCCCATGCATCACACTTAAATAGGGTCAATGGTCTCTTAATAGTGCAACTGGGGTGAATAAAAAACTTTGGATGAGAGGGGGCGTACATTGTGGAAATAAGACAAAAATCTCTGTTTTCTGGCCCAGAAGTATCTTCAACATTTCTATCCAAGTGTAGCACAAACAAGCAAATCTGAAAGTCAGTCATAGGTATGTCAAAGTTCAGAATGCACCAAAAATAGCCCTATTTAAATTAAAAAATGAACATTAGATATTTGTAATATGTTAATAGCCTGTTTCTTTCCAACCATATGTCAATGGTTTGATTCCCATGAAAAATGGGATGGTATGCCAAATCAGAACTTCTTAACAGCACTGAGAACCAAAATAATTGCTGATCTAAGTTTACTTTATATAAATGAGAAAAAATAAGGGAAATTTTTAAAAGATATAGGTATAATACCATATAATAAGCAGAAAATATTATGATATTAACTCCGAAAAACAATAACACCTATAGAACCATATTTTGCTGGGGAAAAGGAGGATAATATGTGTATGTATAGGGTGGCGCCTAGGACTCAAAGGAGTAGGGTGCTGACCCCATATGCCATAGGTGGCGGGTTCAAACCCAGCCCCGGGGTTTGAAAACTGCAAAAAAAAAAAAAAAAATATATATATATATATATATATATATGAATTAAAACACTTTACATTTTAACACTAGGTAATAGATAATTTTATGAAAAACAAAAATATGTTTTTATTATTAAAAGGAAACAACAAATCGTCACTCAGATTATTTGTATAGAAGTCACTTAGTTTTGTGTTATTATATCCACTCACCTTTTATGACCAATCTCAAAAGAGAAGTATTTTTATTTTTTGAAGCCAAACATCTGCTTTATTTACAATTTAGTGAAGTGAACATGACAGTACTTTAAAATTAACTACAATATTTATATGTTTTCAAAAATCTAATTAATAATACATTCGATTGTTGAATGTTTTAAATTATTTTAATAAAAAATAAAAGGGAATGAGGCTTCCATTGTTATGAACTCCACAATTTTCCAGAAGTTTGCCCTCTAAGTTCAGCACAAGAAAACTATAAATATGGGCAGCACCTGTGGCTCATAGGAGTGGGGCACCGGCCCCATATGCGGGAGGTGGCAGGTTCAAATTCAGCCCCTGCCAAAAAACAACTGCAAAAAAAGAAAGAAAGAAAACTGTAAATACAAGTCAGAGAAAATATAGAATACTACTTTGTTATTTTTTTTGAAGAGTGTTCAAAATGTCAGCATAAAATATGAAGATTATATACCCAAATATAGGTATTTATATTGTCTTATTTGCTAGTATAATAGTTGTTCATTAGTGTCTTCATTTTTATCAGAATGATATTCCACCATAGCTGTCATTTGAAGGCTAGAAGCAAGGGCTCTATCCAGAGTTCTCAATCAGTTTGAGCTTCAGTGAGAGAAAAAAATCTAATTATACATCTGAACTCCGTATAAAGAAATAATAAATAACTCCTCTCAGAACATTAACTTTGATGATGGTTAGACCTGTACTAAAACTCCCACAATAGTTTCCAATTGATATGAGAACAGGGCTGTGTATCCGTAGCATTGAATGCCTGTTATGCAGTAGGTGCTCAGCAAAGTTGTTAAAATAAAAAATAATAAATCTTTCCACTGATGCTACAGTTTCTGTAGTAATGAGGCACTTTATGATTCAAAGGGTAGTTAACAGAGAATTTTGTTTTCATAATACTTAGGGCAACTACAGAACTACAAAACCAAGTTGCACAGATTCGAGGTTGTTACAAGTAGACAGTGAAGGAATCCCTTCCCTTCTTTTCAAATCCAAATAGAAAGCATAGGAAGGTTCTAGGTTAGCTTTTCCCTAACCTGTCTTCATCTTTCAACCCTTAGCAAAAGGCAAAACAAAACAAAACACCTAAATCACTGTTCCTCAGAAGCTTAATCCTTCTCCCATCCCCGCAGGAGCCATGTGTCTACTCCCTGGGGAAAAGAGAGGTGCCTAGTTGAGAAACCACTCCCCCAAGGTTCTACTCCTGGCACCATTTAGTGTGCCACCTGTGGCTTGATAGGCTCCTAAAACTGGATCCTCTTGCTCCAACCGCCGAGATTATGTACAGCAGTAGGGAGACAGTACACTTTACCAGCCACAGTGTCCAGAAACTTCATTTCCAGCGGGGTTATCCGTAGCTGCACCACTTTTTTTCTGACTCTCCATGTCCCAGGGGATAAGAGACCCCCTTTCATTTTCTATGGCTGCCCTTTTGGTAACCGACAGGCTAGCACACAATGGATTAGCATGGACCACCCATCGCTTGGCAACCACCAGACTCACGTTCTGACGCCATTCCTAGCTCTTATGGGATCTCCTGGTTATAAAACTTGGCAAGCAGTGTGGAGACTGCAGATGCCTGGCCAAAAAAGCCTGGGGTCACAGATGTCACATAGTGTTACTGGAAAACATGATGTGGCAGCCCAAACCTCAGAGGCTTCTCTCACTTTGTGTGGCCTGGCAAGATTTTAAGGTGGCATTGGAGTAGTGGGCATTTTCCGGGGCCTATCTTAAGACAAAGCTTAAAAGATCAGTGAAAGTGATGTGTCCAAAGGGTCTTATTAAGGCAGCAAGATGTAACAGGAACAGAAGAATTCAGGGCAAACAGTGTTAGGGACCTGTTTCTGTTTAGCGACCCTTAATCTGAAATTTATGAATCACCAAATTCATGAATTTAAAACACCAAAATCATTGTACTAATGTTAATACCAATGAAGAGGGATGGATAAAATAACTTATAGTCTATCCATAAGGATAATAATGTACATCTTTGTGCATTGACAGGGAAAGATATATATTATACAGTACTAAATCTTAAAAAGTGACCAAACAGTATGCATACTGTGATGCCTATTTTTTGTTCTTTCTTTTTCTTCCTATTTCCTGTTAAATATACACACAATATAAACCAATCCTCTGGGTGTTTTGTTAAATGCAGATTCTCTATCTGGAGCAGAGCCTAAGAACGTGTATTTATAATAATCTCCCAAGTGATTCCAATGCTGTAGTTCCAAGGACCACATACTGAATATAAAGGCTTTAGTAGCTTTGTTAATGACTTTAGGTGTAAACTTCTCCATCTGTGAAATGAAAGTGTTGCTCAAGAGGTGGATATCAAACATCTTTATTGCTAGATGAGAACTTTTCCAACAGGCTCAGATTCATAATGCTCCATCCCTCTTCTCTCCTTATTCTTCTTCTTCTGTGATCTCTCAGTTTCAAAACATACCAGGTACTTTCATTTCCTCCTCACTAGAACATATTATGTTTGTTATGTGGATAATATCTTCTCCATCTGTCAGCTAAACAGTTATTCATCCTTACGAATTAACTACCTTTATAAAATCTTTCCCACAACAATTTCACGAGATTCTCATAGTGCTTAGATGATAAATTCTTAGTTCATTTTCCATAAGAATCTGAAGATTAATAGGTAGCCCCAAATACAAAGGAGTGCAGTCAAATATCACAGAAATGTTGCTGTAAGTAGTTGAAAATACTGGAAACGGTGGTAGTGTTGATGATTGTTATTTATAAATTCATAGGAATTGAGAAATTAAAAAAATATAAACATATCTTGGTTTAACACTTAGGAATTATGAATCGCAGTGGAATTCTTTATTGTAATCATGACTACCATATTACAGCCTGTCCATACCCCTAAGACCTGAAGCAGGACAATTTTGTACCAGTGGATAAGTTGGTATCAAGCCCTAGCAAAGCTTCCCTATCAGTTTCTGAAAAAAATTAGAAACTACAAAGAGTTCCCAAAATTTTCTGTTGCCCATTCTCAAGGAGAATACTGGTACAACCCTGGACTTCTGTATAGAAACTAAAGATAGATGTTACAAACCAAATGGAAACCAACTTTGTTTCTCTGTTCTGTTGGTATTCTCATCAGTTAAAGAAGTGTGTCATATAGCTTTCCAAGTTCCTCAAGCCTAAAACTCAATACATTGTCTTTAGTTACTGTAGTAAATGAAACCTTCCTGATGTCTGTTCCATTACTTTATCTACTCAAAATATTAACTTTAGATGAAGCATCCCTACATATGTATAACATGTTTACCTCCAAATTCACTTGTCCAATTTCTATTGTTAAATAATGGTCATATAAAGGCTTTACATTGAAGTTAAAGCTGTTTTTAGATAAAATGTTCAACTATGCATGATTACATAATTACTTAAATATTAGAGAAATAACATATTGACAAGTTATTTTAAATAATAGTAATCCAAACGTAAATAGTAACATATATATGTACATACATATATATGCATACATAAGTATATAATTTTGTAAATCCTCTGGAGGCTTCAGAGAGAATAACACTGATTATTGTCTTTATTTTTTAATTTGTTTATGTGCTGAATTACATCTATAGATTTGTGTATATTGAACCAGCCTTGAGATCCTGGGATAAAGCCCACTTAGTTGTGGTGTATAATTTGTTTGATGTGTTGCTGGATTCTGTTTGTTAGAATCTTATTGAATATTTTTGCATCAAAATTCATTAATGATATTGGTCTGTAGTTTTCTTTTCTTGTTGGGTCTTTTCCTGGTTTAGGGATCAGGGTGATATTTGCTTCATAGAATGTATTGGGTAGTATTCCATCTTTTTCTCTATTTTGGAAAAAGTTGAGTAATATAGGTACTAGTTCCTCTTTAAAGGTTTGGTGGAATTTTGACATAAAGCCATCTGGTCCCAGGCTTTTCTTTTTGGGGAGATTTTGTATAGCTGATGCTATTTCAGAACTTGATATCAGCCCATTCAACATTTCCACTTCATTCTAGCTAAGTCTAGAAAGGTGGCGTGCTTCCAAGTATTGGTCAATTTCCTTCAGATTTTCATATTTCTGAGAGTAAACTTTCTTGTAATATTCGTTAAGGATTTTTTTAATTTCTGAGGTCTGTTGATATTTCATCTTCACCATTTCTGATTGATGAAATTAGAGATTTTACTCTTTTTTCCCCCTGATTAGGTTAACCAAAGGTTTTTCTATTTTATCGACCTTTTCAAAGAACCAACTTTTTGATTTATTGATCTGTTGTATAATTCTTTTGTTTTCAATTTCATTTAATTCTGCCCTAATTTGGGTTTTTCTTTTCTTCTGTTGGGTTTGGGATTGGAATGTTCTTCCTTTTCCAGTTGCTTGAGGTGTCCCATTAAGTTGTAAACTTCCTCTCTTTCCGTTTTCTTGAGGAAGGCATGCAGTGCTATAAATTTCCATCTTAGGACTGCCTTTGCAGTATCCCAGAGGTTTTGATAATTCATATCTTCATTGTCATTTTGTTCCAAAAATTTGCCAATTTCCTTCTTAACCTCATCTATGACCCATCTATCATTCAACATGAGGTTATTTAGCTTCCATGTTTTTGTTTGAGTATGCAGATTCCTGTTATTGTTGAGTTCAACTTTTATTCCATGGTGGTCCAAGAAGATGCAAGAAATAATTTCTATTCTTTTAAATTTGCTGAGGTTAGACTCGTGACCTAAGATGTGATCAATTTTGGAGAATGTTCCATGAGCTGATGAGAAGAATGTGTATTCAATTTTATTAGGAAGAAATGTTCTGTAGATGTCTGTTAAATCCAGATGTTGAATGGCTAAGTTTAAATCTAAAATTTCTTCACTTAGCTTCTTATTGGAGGATCTACCCAACATTGCTAAAGGAGTATTAAAATCTCCAACTACTATGGAGCTGGAGGAAATCAAGTTACTCATGTCTATTAGAGTTTTTCTTATAAATTGAGGTGCATTCTGGTTGGGTGCATAAATATTAATAATCACAATCTCATCTTATTGAGTATTACCGTTGACAAATATGAAATACTTGTCCTTATCATTCCTTATTTTGGTTGGTTTAAAGCCTATTGTATCTGTGAATAAGATTGCAACACCTGTTTTTTTCTGTTTTCCATTTGCCTGGAATATAGATGACCAACCATTCACCTTGAGTCTATATTTATCTTCTAAAGTAAGATGAGATTCTTGTATTTCACAGATATCTGGCCTGAGTTTTTGTATCCAGTCAGCCAACCTAGGCCTCTTTAGAGAACAATTTTAACCATTCACATTAATTGAAAATATTGATAAATCTGTGTAAATTCTATTGGACATTTTTAATCCTCTCATCACTATGGAAGTTCGAATTTGGTAAGCAGTTTCTGAGTGAGAAAACTTTTATGGTGGAGGATTACACTGCTCCTTATGGAGGATAGGTTTGAGAATATCCTGAAGACCTGTTTTAGTTATAGCAAATTTCTTCAACATGTGGATGACATTAAAGTATTTAATTTCTCCATCATAAATGAAACTCAGTTTAGCTGAATATATGATCCTGGGTTGAATGTTATTTTGTTTTAGGAGATTAAAAGTCAATGACCATTATCTGCTAGCTTGAAAGGTTTGATCAGAGAGATCTGCAGTTATTCTAATATTCTTCCCCTTATAGGTTATTGATTTCTTGCGTCTGGTTGCTTCTAAAATTTTCTTGCTTTCAAAATGTTCTCCTTCATATTTACTTTAGTGAACTTAATTATCATGTGCCTGGGGGATGTCTTATTCAAGTTGAGTCATGCTGGGGCTCTGAAACTGTCTGCTATCTGAATTTCAGAATCTCTTGGCATGTCTGGGAAGTTCTCTTTCATAATCTCATGAATGAGAGATTCTGTGTCTTTTGAAGCTGCTTCATCACTTTTGGGGATCCCTATGAGGCAAATATTGGTTTTCTTCGAGTTATACAGGAGCTCTCTGAGAGAGTGATCTGATTTTGCCTTCCATTTCTCTTGCTCTTTGGAGATTTAAGAGTGTTCAAAAGCTTTGTCTTCCATGTCATCAATCCTTTCTTTTACTTGCTCCATTATATTACTGAGGAATTCTACTGAATTTCTCAGATCTTTAAGGGCTGCAACTTCTCGTCTCAATGTGTCAAAATCTTTGGTCATTTTGTCTTTGAATTCGTTGAATTCTTGAGACATCTTTTGGGTTATCTTTTGATCTACTGCTTCAAATTCTAATTCCATCTTTTCCTCCATTCTGCTGATCTTATTTGCAATCCAAATTCTAAATTTGATTTCAGACATCTCAGCCATTTGCCTATGTAGCAGATCTTGTGCTGTGTCTGCCTTGTCATTACTTGGAAGGGGTGGTCTACTCTGATTATTCATATTGCCAGAGTTTTTCCATTGATTCTGCCCCATGGTTGATTTTCACCATTACATCTGGTCTTTCAAGTGGTGGGTGCAGGGCCATGTGATTGTCTGGGAAGTTTTTGGCCGGCGGTGGGCTTGCAGAGTGGCCTGGTGTTCGCCCTTGGGGTCCTTGGAAGAAGGCTGGCCTGCGGAGTCCCCATGGGTGCAAGGCGGAGACTGGTGCAGTCGCCGGGAGTGACCCTGGCCAGGGGCCTGGCAGTTGCGGTTGGAGTCCCTGGCAGAAAGCAGACCTACAGAAGCCTGACAAGTGTGGGATGCAGGGCCAGGTGGTCGCTGGGCAAGTTCCTGGATGGGGGCAAGCATGCAGAGGCCTGGCAGTCACCGGCAGAGTCCCTGGCAGAAGGCTGACCTGCAGAGGCCCCATGGGTGCCAGGTGGAGGCCCACGCATTTGCCAAAACTGTCCCTGGCCAGGGTCAGGCCTACAGGGGCCCTGCAGGTGCCAGGTGGAGGCCCGCACAATTGCCAGGGGAGTTTCTGTCTGGGGGCAGACCTGCAGAGGCCTGGCAGTTACTGGCAGAGTCTGTAGCAGACAGCAGGCCTGCGGAGGTCCGGCAAGCACAGGGCACAGGGCCAGGTGGTCACCAGGGGAGTTCTTTGCTCGAGGTGTGGCTGCAGAGGCCTGGCAAGTGTAGTTGGAGTTGCTGGCAGAAGACAGCCCTGCAGAAGCCCTGCAGGCTTGGGTGCTGGGCCGCATGGTCACCAGGGGATTTACTGGCCAAGGGAGGGCCTGAAGGGGCCCTGCAGGTGCCAAATGGAGGCCTGCACAGTCGCCGGGGAAATTCCGGGCTGGGGGAAGACCTGCAGAGGCCTGGCAGTTGCCAGCAGAATTTCTAGCAAACGGCAGGCCTGTGAGAGTCCCGTAAGCACAGGTGCAGGGCCAGGCAGCTGCAGGGGGGAATTCCAGGAAGGGGGGCAGGCCTGCACAGTCCTGGTGGTTTCAGGCAGGGTTCCTGGCAGAACACAGGCCTGTGGAAGCCCTGCAGGCTCTGAGTGCAGGGCCACGTGGTCACCAGGGGATTTACTGGCCTGAGGCGGACCTGTGGCGTTTCTATGGGTGCCAGGTGGAGGCCCGCATGGTCACTGGGGGAGTTCCTGGCCAGGGGCAGACCTGCGGCTGTCTGGCAGTTGCCGTCAGAGTTTCTAGTAGACAGTGTCCGTGTGGAAGTGCGGGAAGCTTGGGGCACGGGGCGCAGGGCCAGGCACTCACCTGCGGCTTCCCTGGCCCGAAGGATGGAGGCTCGCCACGGCCCCCCTGGAGTCTTTTCCAGGAGGGGTGCTTGGTCTGGCAGGCGGGGTTGGAGGTGCTGCTCAGGGACCTCCTCCCTCAGTCTCAGCGGGGGTTAGGCTTCTGGTTCATCAGGTAAGGGGGGAAGCGCGTACAATAAGTTCAGAATGGTGCAGAAAACTTTAGTTCAGTTTTTCTGCCTAGCCATACAGTTTTCAGAGTCACACCAGGTGCTCTGGGGAAGCACACCCCACTTCCCACAGCACTCTTCCATGGAATGAGACAAGAGGTCCACAGTTCACCGTTTGTCTGTAGAAAACCCGCAGGAGCAAAAGAGGTGGAAAAAAAGAAAAGAAACAGAAAAGCAAGAAACTCAGAGCTTTCTTGGGGGATGGAATGGACACTCTTCCTTTCAGATGAATTTTGTACCTGAATCTTGCTCTTAGGGTTACAGCCTGTCTCAGCAGAGATGACCCGCAGAAATCACTTCTCTCTCTTGATTGGGCTCCCAGTATTTGGCTTAATTGTGCAGTTTATGGAAGTTATCTTCCCTTTTGGACAGGAACCTTTTTCAGAAGCTGCTTCCAGTTAGCCATCTTGCTCCGCTATTCCAAGTCAATGTAGACTTCTGAGTCAATATAGACTATTCCAAGTCAATATAGACTTCCCATTCTACTACAAATTGATTTAATAGAAAAACATAACTCCTATCTATTAATTATAAAATTTGTGATGTGAACTAGAAATCGGAATCCATAGTTCATGCTTATCTTCTCATGTAAATTCTAATGATCTGTAGAATTTCTGAACACAAAGACAGGGATAACAAGGGGGGAATAAGCACAATAATCTTTAGTAAAATTTTGGATATTTACTTATAGACCTGATTTAAAAAACAGGTGGTTATTGTTTTGACAATTTTAAATCTTCAAAGGTTCAAACAATATCTGAAAAATTGAGCCTGTATCCAATCCAGAAAAAAAAATCTATTATATTGATTAGAGTACTATCTTAGAAACAAGAGTTACTGAAAAAGGATAGAAACATTTCTTTATGGGTGAAAATATCAAAATTGTGGTAATCAATGTGTTTATAAAATAATTTGAAGTTGGATAATATACAATAAAGTTTACTAAGATTATATATTATTAAAACTTCTTATACATGATGTAAATCCATTTATTATAAAAGTAAATTGACAAGACTAATGTCTGGATAGAGTAAAATAGCATGAATTGGATTTCAGTAAGATGAACTAACAACAACAACAACAAAAAGACAATGGTTTTCATAAGGGAAATGGTGAATGAAAAAAGAGTCCAAATGGCCCAGACCAAAGAATTCAATTTTCTCTATTAGTTATAAATGTGTCTTAACTACAAACAGACATTTTACAGACAGCTAACTCTGCCCCAGTATCCATTTTCCTATCCTTTCCTGGTAGAATTTTTTTATTAGATCATAATTGTGTACATTATTGCATTTATGGGGTACAGTGTGATGATTTTATATACAAATTATAATATTTACATCAAACTAGTTAACATAGCATTCATTTATGTAATTATTGTGATTAGACATTTATACTAATAAATTAATATATTAGTATTAATATATTTGACATGTACCCTTGCAATATGCACAGTAGATGATATCCCACCAATTTTACTCTCCTTCTAGTCTTCCACCCCCTCCTTACCCCCCTCACACTCCTCTTCTCTCCTTCTTTCTAGACTATAATTTTGTTTTATCATTCATATGAAAGTGTAGGTGATTATATATTAATTTCATAATAGTATTGAGTACATTGGGTTATTTTTTTCCATTGAGATACTGTACTGAGAAGAATAACTTCATCCATGTAAACATAGAAGAGGTAAAGTCTCCATCTTTTTATGGCTGCATAATATTTCATGGTATACATTTACCACAATTTGCTAAACCATTTGTGGGTCAGAAAGGAGGGGCAAGATGGCTGACTGGAAGCAGCTTCCAACAGAGGCTCCTGTCCAAAAGGAAGGATAGCACCCAGAAACGGCCCAATTGAGCTGAAGACTGGGAGTCCAGCCAAGAGAGAGAAGTGATAACTGCAGGTCAGCTTTTCTGAGGCAAGCTGCAACTTCAAGAAACCAAAGTTCAGGCAGAAAACTTGAACTAAAGTCCTCCCCCATTGTGAACTTCCAGTACTCCCTACCCTCCTTACCTGATGAACCAGAAGCCTGACCACTGCTGAGACTGAGAGAGGAGGATTTGAGCAGCGCCAACCCTCCCTGTCTGCCAGAGCAGGCACCCTGCCAAGTAAGAGACTCTGGGGACGTGCTGAGCCCCTCACCACCCCACAGCCAGTGACTCCATGGGGACTCATGCGCAGCTCCACTCAGTGCCTCAGCAGGACTCGGCATGCTGTTTGCAGCAGCCAGGGACTCCGTGGAACCAACAAGCAGCTCTGCTCTGTGCTCCACCAGGAAACAGCCCACCGTCCAACACAGTCAGAGCTCCACGGAACCAATGCACATCTCCGCACCATGCTCCATTGGGCCTCAGATGACCACAGCAAGGAGACTCTGCTGAGACCAATGTGCAGCTCTGTTCCACACCCTGCTGGGTCTTGGCCTGCTGCCCGCCACCAACCACAACCAGAGACTCTGCCGGGACCCCAGCCAAGCCTCCACATGCCATTTGCTCTGGCCAGAGACTCCACTACCAACTGCTCAGCCCCACTGGGCCTCCACCTCTTCACCCCAGCCAGGAACTCTGGGAACTGCACAACCCGCAACCTCCCGTACACTCTCTGCCTCTGCACCAGCCCCACTCATCTGGCTAGGGACTCCAGAGGCCACACAACCCATGCCCTCCCTCCAGATCCTTCCTCCCAGCCAGAGACTGCTGGAGGCACAGGCTCTCATTGAAAAGGCCATGGGGTGCCGGGCACTCCCAAAACCATGCGCACCATCCCACACCCTGCTGCTAGACTGGGGCGTGCCACACTCTGGAGCTGCTCCCACAAGCAGCACTCCCTGGCTAGGGCTGTCCCAGAGGTGTTACATAGGGTCAATACTACAAAAATCCAGCAACAACAGAGTGATCCCAATGGGTTCTAATCTTGGTGAGACACCTCCCCAACTCTGAAGACGGTCAGAGGCAATGGTGAAAAACAATCATGAGGTGGAGAGGCAGAGCAAGATGGTGGTCAGCACAGGCACATATCCCATCTCTCGCAGGACATCAGGTGAGAGGGAGGGGGATCTAGATATTTCCCCATGTGGATTATTGGTGTAGATGGACAGCTGGAGATGTGCAGTGAATTGGTGGATTGCTGTATTTGAGGTGTAGTTCAAAACCTCAGCTATAGACTTTTCCCCTGCTCCACAGAGACAGCCAGCAGCTGGCCCCTCCCACAGGGAGGACAGCAGTTCACAACTCGAAAAACCTAATTGATGAAAATTTCAGTGAAGCATCGATTGCTGAGTTTGGCGACCAGAAAGGGGTGCTGGTTGGAGCCATAGAGGACTAGGCAGCCCAAGGGAGAATTGAAGGGAGGGGATCCTGCCGGGAAACAGACATTTTGAATTGTCCAAAATGGCGGACAACTTTTCCCCAGATCATTGGGAGTAATTGAACGAACAGTGCCATCAATGGTGGGGAATCCTCGTGAGGTCTGACTGTTCAGGGTGCGCAGGGATCTGGGGCTTGGAGGAGACACTCTGAGCTATGGAAATTAGTGAAGAGGGTCCCCATGCACTATAGCTGTGGAAACGGCAGCAGTCCGGAGCAGTGGCAATAGCAGCAGAAATAGCCAGCCCCTCTCCCACAGCCAATTGCAATTGCCATTTTGCGGGAGAAGGTGGGAGCAGAGTGGAGAGATTTGTGAAAAGTGGACTCCTACATCATGTTTGGAGGTCAGATGGGAGTGCTGTCTAGAGCAAAACACCCAAAGTAGGGCAACTTTTAGAAAACAAACTCTTGGAGAAACTCCAAAAATGGTGATCAGCTGGGCAGAGTGGTTACCATAGTAACAAAATAAACAGTGATTCAGGTATAAGCCTGGGAACCACTCACAGTGCAATCTGGTGTCTGGAAAGTATATTGCATTATAAATTTATTCACACTAAATTTGACATCGACCTCATACATATAGATGTGTATTTATATATATTTAATATTTTTGAGGTTGGTGGGGTTTTTTCCCTCTTTTTCTAGGAGGAGTCATTAATAATTAATTTTTTGTTTTACTTTTTTTCTTATGTTATTTTTATATCTTCTATTTTCAACTGTATTTTTCTTTTTCCTTTCTTCTTTTTTGTAACTCTTTTGTGAACACTACTTGCTTTTTTCTCTCTCTCCTTCTGCTTCTTCCCTACTTATGGCTTCTGAGAGGGCTTACGTCAGATTTTTGAGAGTTTTATTTTCCCCAAGTATTTTATAAGTCATTATTTTTATTGTAGATATTTGTTGTGGTGGTGGTTTGGTTTTTTGTTTGTTTTGTTTTGTCTGTAAGTCTATGTGTTTCTGACTGTGGGTGCATCTGTGGGCTTGTATGTCTGCTAGCCTTTTTACTTGTTTATTACTTCATTTGGTCTAAATGTGATTGGTGTTCTAAACATTTTCCTTCCCACCTTGATCCTTCAGTCTACCCCCGAATCCGGTCTGGAAGTCTAGAAGTCCAACTCATCCAGAATCCAGATTGTCTGCATTTGTTAGCTAGGACCGGGTATTACACAGATGGTGGCTGTACAACTGTGTTGTTCCTGTAAATCCAGTAACTGTACAGGTAGACATAGAGGGAAAGGGGACTGTCCTGGTCCAAAGAAAAAGAGTATCTCAGCAGCAGACAGAGGCTAGGGTTCCCACACTGTGGGTGGAGGCTCAGAAGCTACTGACGTGCACAAACCTAAGAGGAGGCACCTTCCACCCAACTTCAGCATTAGTAGAGTGATCCTGCTGTGGTCTAACTCTGGATAGTCATCTCCTCATCTCTGTGGCCTTCCATAGGGAGCCATACCTCGCCTGATAGAGATTCCAGTACTGCTGAACTGCAGGAACGAAAGTGCAGTGGCTGAGGGAGAAATTCTTTTGCTGTCTGGATATCCTCAGGTTTGGACCGAGCTCAGGTGGAACTATCTTCAGCTGCCATTGAGCACCTGAGGCAGGAAGACCCCAGTCTCCCCTGCTAGATGGTGGTAGACTGTGGTAACCACAAGGAGGAGGCAACAACCTCGTTTTGACTCCAGTAGGTGCATAGTCCTGGCACATTTGCTTTTTGGGCAGAATAGGGACACAGAGACTGGGTTAACAGAGTCTGCCAGAGAAACTACCAGAGACCGGGGTGACCAAAATCCGGTGGTGAAGGACGACCAAGGTGAGGTAAGAGGCACCAAACCTCTGGCTCTAAACCTCCTACTCGATGGGCATTTCTGACTCCTCTGAGCTATGAAGGTGCTCAAATCACACTAGAGGTGCCAATAGCCCCTAACATCTATTTGCTGGAGCCCTCTTCAACTTTCCAGCTAGAGAGTAGGGGGCTGTTGGGGACAATTGATCTGGAACTCTTGAACTGTACAAATTATCTGAGGATTCTCCAAGGTGGGTTCCAGGTTTTTTTATAGTGGGGCAGTTTGTCCTCTTCCAGATACTACCGATTGGGGAAAGGATGTCCTAGTTGCTCGTATTTCACAGAACCTGAGACTGCACCCCAGAGTTACTGATTCACTAGGATTTGACAGAAATCAGCTGAATACAAGCTAGAGCCAAATACACCCACTAAACTAAGTAGGCCTCTATAGTCACAAACTGTAATACTGTATAGGTACTTTGCAAAATTGTAGAGGAAAAGCTTCAGTCATCATCCCAGTTACTAGGTGGACAGCTGGTCAACCACAACTGTAGAAGTTTCCAGTCCAATTTCAATGACCTGCTCATCTAGGTAAAAACTGAAAAACAATCATGGGGCAGAATCAGTGGAAAAACTCTGGCAACATAAATAACCAGAACAGTGAAACTCCCCCAAAGAATGACAAACCATCCAATCCAGAGGATCCCATCCACAAACAGATAACTGAGATGTCTGAAATCGAATTGAGAATCTGGATTGCAAACAAGATCAACAAAATGGAAACAAAGTTGGAGGTAGAAATTGTAGGATTAATTCAGAAGATGTCTCAAGAATTCAACCAATTCAAAGACAAAATTACGAAAGATTTCGACACATTGAGACAAGAAGTTGCAATCCTCAAAATCTGAGAAATACAGTAGAAGCCCTCAGTAACAGAATAGAACAAGCAGAGAAAGGATTTCTGATCCTGAAGACAGAGACTTCGAACGCCCCCAAATGCTCAAAGAGGTAGAAAAATGGAAGTCAAAAACGGATCATTCTCTCAGATAGCTCTGGGATAACTCAAAGAAAACCAGGGTTCATGTTATAGGGATAAGTGAAAGTGATGAAATGGCTTCACAAGACACAGAGTCCCTTCTTCTTGAGATTATGAAAGAGAATTTTCCAGACATACCTAGAGACACTGAAATTCAGATAGCAAACAGTTTCAGAACCCCAGCATGACTCAACCTGAATAAGACAACCCTCAGGCACATCATAGTTAACTTCACTAAAGTTAACATGAAGGAGAAGATTCTAAAAGCAGCCAGATGCAAGAAATCCATTACTTACAAGGGGAAGAATATTAGAATAACTGCAGATTTCTCTGCTCAAACCTTTCAATCTAGAAGGGAGTTTGGGCATCGACTTTTAATCTCCTGAAACAAAATAACTTGCAACCCTGGATCCTATATCCAGCCAAACTGAGTTTCATTTATGATGGAGAAATTAAATCCTTTAATGACATCCATATGTTGAAGAAATTTGCCATAACTCAACCAGCTCTCCAGGATCTTATCAGATCTATCCTCCATAACGACCAACGCAAACCTCCACCATAAAAGTAAACTCAAGCAGAAACTTTAAAACACATACTAAACTCTACAATGGCAAAAGGCCCCCAAATACCCACTTCACATCTGGATGGTTTATCATTATTTTCAATTAACACAAATGGTTTAAATTGGCCTCTAAAGAGGCACAGGTTGGCTGACTGGATACAAAAACTTAAACCAGATATCTGCTGCATACAAGAATCTCATCTTACCTTAAAAGATAAATATAGACTCAAGGTGAAGGGATGGTCATCTATGTTCCAGGCAAATGGAAAATAGAAAAAAGCAGGTGTTGCAATCTTATTCGCAGATTCAATAGGCTTTAAACCACCCTAAGTGAGTAAAGATAAGGATGGACATTTTATATTTGTAAAAGGTAATACTCAAAATGATGAGCTTTCAATAATTAATATTTATACAACCAACCAGAATGCGCCTCAATTTATAAGAGAAACTCTAACAGACATGAGCAAATTGATCTCTTCAAGCACCATAGTAGTCGGAGACTTTAACACTCCTTTAACAGTGTTGGACAGGTCCTCCAAAAAGAATCTAAGTAAAGAAACTCTAGATTTAAACTTAAGTATCCAACATTTGGAGTTAGCAGGCATCTATAGAACATTTCATCCCAACAAAACTGAATACAGATTCTTCTCATCAGCCCACGGATCATTCTCCAAAATCTATCACAACTTAGGTCACAAGTCTAACCTCAGCAAATTTTAAAAAATAGAAATTATCCCTTGCATCTTCTCAGACCATCAAGGAATAAAACTTGAACTCAATAATAAGAATCTGCATACTCAAACAAAAACATGGAAGCTTAACAACCTCATACTGAAGGATACATGGGTTATTGACAAGATTAAGTAGGAAACTTCCAAATTTTTGGAACAAAATGACAATGAAGACACAAATTATCAGAACATATGGGATACAGCAAAGGCAGTCCTTAGAGGAGAATTTATAGCACTACAAGCATTCCTCAAGAAAACAGAAAGAGAAGAAGTTAACAACTTAATGGGACATCTTAAACAACTGGAAAAGGAAAAGCATTCTAATCCCAAACCCAGCAGAAGAAAAGAGATAACGAAAATTAGAGTAGAATTAAATGAAATTGAAAATAAAAGAATTTTACAACAGATCAATAAATCAAAAAGTTGGTTCTTTGAAAAGGACAATAGAATAGATAAACCTTTAGTTAACCTAAGCAGGAAAAAAAGAGTAAAATCTCTAATCTCATCAATTAGAAAAGGTAAAGACTAAATAACCACAGACTCCTCAGAAATTTGAAAAATCCACAATGAATATTACAAGAAACTTTACTCTCAGAAATATGAAAATCTGAAGGAAATTGACCAATACTTGGAAGCATGTCACCTTACAAGACTTAGCCTGAATGAAGTAGAAAAGTTGAACAGGCCAATATCAAGTTCTGAAATAGCATTAACTATACAAAAACTGCCTTAAAAAAAAAAAAAAGCCCTGAACCAGATACCTTCACGTCAGAATTATACAAAAACTTTAAAGATGAACTAGTACCTATATTACTCAACCTTTTTCCAAAATATAGAAAAAGAAGGAATACTACCCAACACATTCTGTGAAGCAAACATCACCTTGATCTCCAAACCAGGAAAAGTCCCAACAAGAAAAAAAAATTATACACCAATATCACTAATGAATATTAATGCAAAAATATTTCATAATATCCTAGCAAACAGAATCCAGCAACACATCAAACAAATTATACATCATGACCAATTAGACTTTATCCCAGGATCTCAAGGCTGGTTCAATATATGTAAATCTATAAATGAAATCCAGTACATAAACAAATTAAGAAATAAAGACTACATGATTCTCTCAATTGATGCAGAAAAAGCCTTTGATAATATACAGGATCCCATCATGATCAGAACAATAAAGAAAATGGGTATAGAGGGCACATTTCTTAAATTGATAGAGGCCATCTACAGCAAACCCACAGCCAATATCGTATTGAATGGAGTTAAATTGAAACCATTCCCACCTAGATCAGAAACCAGGCAAGGTTACCCATTGTCTCCATTGCTCTTACACTTTGTAATGGAAGTTTTAGCCATTGCAATTAGGGAAGAAAACGCGATCAAGGGTATCCACATAGGATCAGAAGAGATTAAACTTTCACTCTTCGCAGATGACATGATGTATATCTGGAAAATACCAGGGATTCTACTATGAAACTTTTAGAAGTGATCAAGGAATATAGCAATATCTCAGGCTTCAAAATCAACACTCACAAATCTGTACCATTTATATATACCAATAATAGTCAAGCCAAAAAAACAGTCCAGGATTCTATCCCTTTTACAGTATTACCAAAGAAGATTAAATATGTGAGACTTTATCTAATAAAGGATGAGAAAGATCTTTATAAAGAGAAATATGAAACGCTAAGACAAGAAATAGCTGAACCTGTCAACAAATGGAAAAACATACTTTGCTCATGGTTGAGAAGAATCAATATTGTTAAAATGTCCACACTTGCCAAAGCAATACACAATTTTAAAGTAATTCCTATTAAAGCTCCATTGTCATATTTTAAAGGTCTCAAAAAAATAATACTTTGTTTTACATGGAATCCAAAAAACCTTGAATAGACAAGACATTACTTAGAAATAAAAACAACGCAGGATGAATCATGCTACCAGACCTGGGACTATACTATAAATCAATAGTGATCAAAACAGCATGGTACTGGCACAAAAACAGAGAGGTGGATTTTTGGAACAGAATAGAGAACCAAGAGATGTACCCAACTACTTACCACTATTTGATCTTTGACAGTCCAATTAAAAACATTCATTGGGGAAAAGACTCCCTATTTAACAAATGGGGCTGGGAGACTTGGCTGGTGACCTGTAGAAGTCTTAAATTGAAACCACATCTTTCACACTAACGAAGATAGACTCATACTGGATTAAAGATTTAAACTTAAGACATGGAACCATAAAAATACTAGAAGAAAGTGCAGGGAACACTCTTGAAAGGATTGGCCTGGGAGAATACTTTATGAGGAGGAACCCCCCCCCCAGCAATGGAAGTAGCATCAAAAATACACTACTGGGATCTGATGAAACTAAAAAGCTTCTGCACGGCCAAGAACACAGTAAGTATAGCAACCAGATAGCTCTCCGAATGGGAGAGAATATTAGCAGATTATGCCTCCAACAAAGGATTAATAACCAGAATACACAGAGAACGCAAACGTATTAGCAAGAATAGAACAAGTGATCCCTTCTCAGGATGGGCAAAAGATCTAAAGAGAAACTTCTCTAAAGAAGATAGGTGCATGGCCTTCAGACACATGAAAAAAATGCTCATTATCCTTAATCATCAGGGAAATGCAAATCAAAACTACTTTGAGATACCATCTAACTCCAGTAAGATTAGCCCACATAAAAGAATCCCAAAACCAGAGATGTTGGCATGGATGTGGAGAAAAGGGAACACTTCCACATTGCTGGTGGGAATGCAAACTAATACATCCCTTTTGTAAAGAGGTTTGGAGAACACTCAGAGATCTAAAAATAGACTTACCATTTGATCCTATAATTCCTTTACATGGTATATATCCAGAAGACCAAAAATTACATTACAACAAAGATGTCTGTAATAGATCGTTTATTGCAGCCCAATTCATAATTGCTAAGTCATGGAAGAAGCCAAAGTGCCCATTGATCCACGAATGGATGAATAAATTGTGGTACATGTATACCATGGAATATTATGCAGCCTTAAAGAAAAATGGTGACTTTTTCTCTTTCACATGGATGGAGCAGGAACACATTCTTCTTAGCAAAGTATCTCAAAAAAGAAAAAAGTATCCAATGTATACAGCCCTCATATAAAGCAAATTTATAGCTTTCATGTGAAGGCTTCAACCCAGTTATAGCACAAGAAGATGGGGAAAGGGAGGGAAGGGGAGAGGGAGGGTGGGAGGAGAGAGGGTGAAGGGTGGGATCACATTTGAGGTGCATCTTGGAAGGGTCAGCTGAAACCTACTAAATGAGGAGCACAAATGTTTTCACACAATAAATGAGAAAATCTCATGAAGTTTATGTTGAACAGGTGGATGAAAATATTTCAGATTGTATATGAAGCCCATGCACTGTACCCCATGATTGAACTAATGCACACAGCTATGATTCAATTTTTTTAAAAAAGTAAAACAACCATGAGGTAGAATCAACAGAAAAACTCTGGCAATATTAATAATCAGAGTAGATCAACTACCCCAAGTAACAACAAGGCAGATACAGCACAAGATCCCTTGCATAAACAAATCGCTGAGATGTCAGAAATAGAATTCAGAGTCTGGGTAGCAAATAAGATCAGCAGAATAGAGGAAAAGATGGAATTAGAATTTTAAGCAGTAATCCAAAAGATGACCAAAAAGATTTCTCAAGAATTCAACAAGTTCAAAGACAATATGATGAAAGATTTTGACACATTGAGACAAGAATTTGCAGCCCTCAAAGATCTGAGAAACACAGTAGACTCCCTCAGTAACAGAATGAAGCAAGCAGAAGAAAGGATTTCTGACATGGAAGACAAAGCTTTCTAATGCTCCCAAACTTCCAAAGAGGAAGAGAAATGGAGGACTGAAACAGATCACTCTCTCAGAAAGCTCTGGGATAATTTGATAAAAAAAAAATATATATATATATATTCACCTTATAGGGACCCCTGGAAGTGACAAAGTGGCTTCACAAGGCTCAGAGTCTCTTCTTCATGAGATTATGAAAGAGAACTTTCCAGACATGCCAAGAGATACTGAAATTCAGATAGCAGACAGTTTCAGAACTCCAGGATGACTCAATCCAGATAAGACATCCCCCAGGAACATCATAATCAATTTTACTAAAGTTAATATGAAGGAGAAATTTCTGAGAGCAGCCAGATGTAAGAAAACCATAACCTTCAAGGGGAAGAATATTAGAATAACTGCAGATCTCTCTGTTGAAACCTTTCAAGTTACAAGATGATGGTCATTGACTTTTAATCTCCTAAAATAAAATAACTTTCAACCCAGAGTCCTGTATCCAGCTAAACTGAGTTTCATTTATGATGGCGAAATTAAATTCTTTAACAACATTCACATGTTGAAGAAGTTTGCCGAAACTAAACCAGCTCTCCAGGATATTATCAGACCTATCTTCCATAATGACTAGGATAATCCTCCAGAATAAAAAAATAAATGCATTCAGAAACTTTTGATCAAATTCCAACTTCCACAGTTGCAAAAGGATTAAAAATGTCCACTGGATGTTTGAAAGGCTTATCAATATTATCAACTAATGTGAATGGCTTAAATTGTCCTCTAAATAGGCACAGGATGGTGGACTGGGTACAAAAACACAAGCCAGATATCTGTGGCATACAAGAATCTAATCTTACCTTAAAAGATAAATAGAGACTCGGCTCGACGCCTGTGGCTCAACAGGCTAAGGCGCCAGCCACGTACACCTGAGCTCCTGGGTTCGAATCCAGCCTGGACCTGCCAAACAACAATGGTGGCTGCAACCAAAAAATGGCCGGGTGTTGTGGCAGGCGCCTGTATTCCCAGCTACTTGGGAGGCAGAGGCAGGAGACTTGCTTGAGCCCAGGAATTGGAGGTTGCTGTGAGCTGTGATGCTAGGGTGACAGCTTGAGGCTCTGTCTCCAAAAAAAAGTTAAATAGAGACTCAAGGTGAAGGTGATGGTCATCTATATTTCATGAAAATGGAAAACAGAAAAAAGCAAGTGTTGAAATCCTATTTGTAGATACAATAGGCTTTAAACCAACCAAAATAATGAAGGATAAGGATGGACACTTCATATTTGTTAAAGGCAACACTCAATATGATGAGATTTCAATTATTAATATTTATGCTACCAACCAGAATGTGCCTCAATTTATAAGAGAAACTCTAACAGACATGAGCAACTTGATTTCCTCCAGCTCCATAGTAGTCAGAGATTTTAACACCCCTTTAGCAGTGCTGGATAGATCCTCCGAAAAGGAGCTAAGCAAAGATATTTTAGATTTAAACTTAACCATTCAACATCTGGATTAAACAGACATCTACAGAACATTTCATCCCACCAAAACTGAATACACATTATTCTCATCACCCCACAGAACATACTCGAAAATTGATCACATCCTAGGTCACAAGTCCAACCTCAGGAAATTTAAAATAATAGAAATTATTCCTTGCATCTTTTCAGACAATCATGGAATAAAAGTTGAACTCAATAACAACAGGAATCTGCATAGTCATACAAAAACGTGGAGCTAATTAACCTTATCCTGAAGGATAGATGGGTGAGAGAGGAGATTAAGAAGGAAATTACCAAATTTTTTAACTAAATGTCAATAAAGACATGAATTATCAGAACCTCTGGAATATTGCAAAGGTAGTTCTAAGAGGAAAATTTATAGCACTGCAAGCCTTCCTCAAGAATACAGAAAGAGAGGAAGTTAACAAGTTAATGGGCAATCTCAAGCAACTGGAGAAGGAAGAACTTTCCAACCCCAAACTGAGCAGAAGAAAAGAAATAACCAAAATTAAAGCAGAATTAAATGAAACTGGAAACAAAAGAATTGTATAACAGATCAATAAATCAAAAAGTTGGTTTTTTGAAAAGGTCAATAAGATAGATAAATCTTTGGCTAACCTTACCAGGAAGAAAAGAGTAAAATCTCTAATCTCATCAATCAGAAATGGTAAAGACGAAATAACAACAGACTCCTCAGAATTCAAAAATCCTTAACGAATATTACCAGAAACTACTTTCAGAAACATGAAAATATGAAGGAAATTGACCAATACTTGGAAGCACACCACCTACCAAGACTTAGAAAGAATGAATGGGAAATGTCGAATAGGCCTATATCAATTTCTGAAATGGTATCAACTATACAAAATCTCCCCAAAAAGAAAAGCTCAGGACAAAATGACTTCACATCAGAATTCTACCAAACCTTTAAAGAAGAAGTAGTACTTACATTACTAAACCTCTTCCAAAATATAGAAAAAGAAGGAATACTACCCAACACATTCTATGAACCAAATATCACCTTGATCCCTAAACTAGGGAAAGACCCAACAAGAAAAGAAAATTATAGACCAATATCACTAATGAATATTGATGCAAAACTGTTCAATAAGCTCCTAACAAACATAATCCAACAACACATAAAACAAATTATACACCACAACCAAGTGGGCTTTATCTCAGGGTCTCAAGGATGGTTCAACATACATAAATCTATAAATGTCATTCAGCACATAAACAAATTAAAAAATAAAGACCATATGATTCTCTCAATTGATGCAGAAAAAGCTTTTGATTATATCCAGCATCCCTTCATGATCAGAACACTTAAGAAAATGGGTATAGAAGGGACATTTCTTTTTTTTTTTTAATAATTTCATTGAATCATAATTATGTATATTGGGGCAATCACAGGGCATGATTCATATACATTCAGAAATATTTTGATCGTACTGTTACAGATATCCTTCATGGCATTTCCTTGATCACTATATAAAGACATTAATACTCTACCTTTAATAAGATTTAAAAGCCCTCTTGTCAAACGGGCTGTCTGGATCTCATATAAAACCTTTACCTTTGTAGAGATTACATCTCATTCTCTTTTTATAGATAGAAATCGGTTTCTTTCACTCATTCATTCTCTGAATGAGTATTATTGACAGCCTGTTATCTGGATTGGGTCTTTGGAAAGCAGAAATTAAAGACACAGCCCCTGCTCTTAAGGATTACACCTCTGATGCATAATGCAAGGATACATGACGGATCTATTAGTATATAGTATAGAGTATAAATGTCTTTACACAATAACTAAGTAAACAAGAGGAGGTATATATTAACCAGTGTGATGTAAGCGTTCCTAATTCTATATGAAATCAGCACATTGTACCCCATAAATATATTAATGTATACATGATCTATGTGTTTATGATTTAATAAAAAAAAAAAAAAGAAGCTCAAAGGCTAGTACGCAAAAAGATGAATAAACAAATTCCATTTTGGTGACAAGTTTATGAAAGAGTTAATGCAGGGTAGATTCAGAAGGGGCAATTAGTGGAAATTGACATGGAAGGAAGAAGTATGAAGGAAAGCACTCCAGAACTATGGACATCAGAGCTGAGTTATGAAGCATGAATAAGAATAAGCCAGGAGGAACTGGATGTGCTATATTGATGAGAGTGTAGATTCTAGGTAAGAGGACCGATATTCGCCTCTGCATTGAGTCAAATTCCTCATAGTTGAATCTCTTGACTACTCAGTTTGTTCAGATGATCTCTCCAGTCCTAAGTACAGGATGTCCTTTGGGGCTATATTTCTCACAAAATATAGCCTTTCCTGGCTAATTAATAAAAAGAATTTCTGGTTAGGTGATCCTATTATTTTCTAAGAGAGCCCTAGTTCATATTTATCTCCCCTTGACTAAACCTAAAACAGTTTATGATTTTTTAACTTACTTTTTCATTCATGAAGACAATACAAATGTTACTTGCATTGATCTATCAACTAAAATAGCCACACAGTTCACACAGTTCTGGCATCATTTCTTCTGAAGTATTTTCTAAACTTTGCAAAACAGTGTTCACTTCTGACAGTTTTAATTAATGCAAATAAATATATCCCATGGGTTTATTCCAATGAATTGATAATCAGGTTCCCTCCCATCTTATGGTCTCTTGGCTTAAAAAAATATTGCCTTCAAAGGGATCCCATCTTCATAGGATCCAAATTTGTTGTTACTGTTTTTACAGTACCCTCCTCCTTTCTACTCTTCTTTTTCCTCCTCCTTCTTTTTTTGCCCTATCTTATCATAGCCCAACTTACAACAGAAGCTTGGAACTCTAACAAGGTGAGCCAGAGCATATTGGGCTGAAGCTTGGATAAACAACATGGGATGACATAGGGCCTGATACTGACCCAGCTCAAGGCAACCTGAGGGCCCTCTAATACAAACAGCAGAGCACAGTATGGGAAAGTATTCGGTGGACACAGTGATAAGAGGTTGTGAGCCTTCAGCAGATGAGAAGTCTGGCTGGAAATTTTTATTGTCATTGTATTGAAATTATACATTGATTTTAGGAAGAATTGAAATATTTTAAATATCAAGTCAGCAACCATGATTGTGATATATGTTTCCCTTTATTTAGTCTTCATTTATGTCTCTTAATAGAATTTTATATTTTTCCATAAATGCCTTTCACCTTCATTATAAGGCTGACTCTCAGATGCATTGCAGTTCTCCTACTGTTGTGAATGGGACTTCATTTTTTATTTGGTTATTGCTGGAATAGAGGAACATTGTTAATTTTTGTAAATCGATATTGCATTAAGTTGAACTCTTTCTAGTTTGTTAGTTCTGTTGGATTTCCTCTGATCATATTGCCAGCAATGAATGACGATTTATTATCTTTCATTCCAATGCTTGTGTATCAGTTATCAACTGTTGCAAACAAATTATCTCAAACATAGCAGCTTAAAACAACAGACTGTATTTACTTTATCCTTCTGAGGTCAGGAATCCTGGGATGTGACCTAGTATCAGAAATCACACAGCATCAGTTTGTCCTTATTCTTTTTGTTAGAAGCAGTTCACTTAATCCAACTCAAACTTGAAGGGAGAAAAATTAACCTCTACTTTTAGAGGCGAACATCAAAGATTATGTGGGCATATCTTTAACCACCACCATACTGCAATACTTTTTCTTTCTTATTTTCTATTTTTTGAATTCTTATTGACAAGGAAATCCAATGACAGGTTAAATAATATCAGGGATGAAGGGAAATTTGCTTTGTTCCAGATGTTAAAGGGGCTGATTCTAAAGTTTCTTTCACAATTGCAACGTTGACCTTAGTTTTTGGTATAGAGTCAGTGGCTGCCCAGCACCTCATGCTCTCCTCTCCATGCTGGCCCTGCCTAGACCCCACATTTTATGTAGCAGTTTATACTTACACACCTGTCCACAAAGGAGTTCAATAAAGTGCATGCACTTCTGATTAAAAAAAAAAGAAAGAAAAGAAAAGGGTTTTCTTCTGCTCCTGGCTTCTGGGACTATTATCATTGTATTATAAGTAAATATAAACTTGAAATACTTTTATATTCATAGATTTATTTCTTTCCATTTCTTTCCTCTTTTAAGGTGAGTTTTCTTATATTAAACCATTATTGCATTTGGGGGATAACTGCATTTGAGTTGGTACTTTAGTATGTTATTAGATTTACTTACATCACATGTTGTACTGGGATTTTTCCCATTTATAGTCATAAATTAAATAGGCCCTTAACCTTTTTTTTTATTAAATCATAAACACATAGCTCATGTATACATTAATGCATGTATGGGATACACTGTGTTGATTTCATATAGAATTAGGAATGCTTACATCACACTGGTAAATATGTACCTCATCTCATTTACTTATGTTAAGACATTTATACTCTATACTAATAGATCCGACATGTACCCTTGCATTATCCACCATAGGTGTGATCCCACCATTCACCTTCCCTCGATCTTTCCTCCCCCCTCCCTTCTCATGTTCCCCTCCTCCCTCCTTCATCTTGGGCCAAAGTTGTGATCTATTCTTCATATGAAAGTGTGAGTGATTGTAAATTGGTTTCATAATAGTACTGAGTACATGGGATATTTTTTCTTTCATTCTTGAGATACTTTACTAAGAAGGATATGTTCCAGCTTCATCCATGTAAACATAAAAGAGGTAAAGTCTTCATCTTTTTTAAGGTTGCATAATATTCCATGGTATACATATACCACAATTTATTAATCCATTCATGGGTAGATGGGCACTTGGGCTTCTTCCATGACTTGGCTATTATGAATTGAGGTGAAGTGAACAATCTGGTGCAAATATCTTTGTTATAAAGTGACTTTTGGTCTTTTGGATATACACCTAGTAGAGGAAATGCAGGATCAACGTCAGGTCTACTTTTAGATCCCTGAGTATTCTCCATATTTCTTTCCAAAAAGGACATATTAGCTTGCATTCCCACCAGCAGTGCAGAAGTCTTCCCTTTTCTCCACATCCACGCCAACATCTGTAGTTGTTGAATTTTGTTATGTGAGCCAATCTTATGGGAGTTAGATGATATCTCAAAATGGTTTTGATTTGCATTTCTCTGATGATTAAAGATGATGAACATTTTTTCATGTGTCTGTAGGCCATGCACCTGTCTTCTTCAGAATAACTTCTGTTTAAGTCCCTTGCCCACAATGAAATGGGATTACTTGTTCTTTTCTTCTTAATAAGTTTGAGTTCTCTGTGGATACTAGTTATCAAATCTTTGTCTAAAGCATAACCTGCAAATATTCTCTCCCATTCTGAGGGCTATCTGCTTGCATTACTTACTGTGTTTTTGGCTGTACAGAAGCTTTTTAGTTTGATCAGATCCCAGTAATGTATTTTTGGTGTTGCTTCAATTGCCTGGGGTGGGGGGGTCTTCCTCATAAAGTATTCTCCCAGGCCAATTTCCTCAAGTGTTTCTCCTGCACCTTCTCCAAGAATCTTTATAGTGTCATGTCTTAAGTTTAAATCTTTTATACAGTGAGAGTCAATTTTTGTTAATGGCAAAGGTGTGGGTCCAGTTTCAGTCTTCTACAAGTTGCCAGCCAATTCTCCCAGCACCATTTGTTAAATACAGAAACTTTCCCCCAGTTTATATTTTTGATAGGCTTATCAAAGATCAAATGACAATAAATATCTGGGTTCATCTCTTGGTTCTCAATTCTGTTCCACACATCTACCTTTTTATTTTTGTGCCAATACCATGCTGTTTTGATCACTATAGATTTATAGTATAGTTTGAAGTATGGCAGTGTGACTCCTCCTGATTTCTTTTTATTTCTGAGTCATATTGTGGCTATTCAAGATTTTTTCTGGTTCCATATAAAACAAAGTACTATTTTTTCCAGATCTTTAAAGTATGATGGTGGTGTTTTGATCAGGATTGCATTAAGTTTGTAAATTGCTTTGGGTAATATGGACATTTTAGCAATGTTGATTCTTCCTAGCCATGAGCATGGTATGTTTTTCCATTTGTTAACATCTTCAGCTATTTCTTTTCTCAGAGTTTTGTAATTCTTTTTATAGAGATCTTTCTTGTCCTTTGTTAGGTAAATTACCAAATATTTAATCTTCTTTGGCACAAGGGTAAAGGGAATAGAGTCCTTGACTGTTTTTTTGGCTTGACTATTATTGGTACATATAAAAACTACTGATTTGCAAGTATTGATTTTGTATCCTGAGACACTGCTGTGTTCCTTGATCACTTCTAGGAGTTTTGTGTTTGAGTCCCTGGGGTTTTCTAGATATAAAATCATATCATCTGCAAAGAGTGAAAGTTTGGTCTCCTCTGACTATTTGTAGGGTCTCCTTGACCCTATTCTTGATTGCCTTCTCTTGCCTGACAGTGATAGCTAAGACTTCCATTACAATGTTAAAAAGCAGTGGAGACAACGGGCAACCTTGCCTGGTTCCTGATCTGAAATGTTTTCAATTTTACTCCATTCAATATGATATTGGGTGTGAGTTTGCTGTAATTGCCTCTATCAGTTTAAGAAAAGTCCCTTCTATACCTATTTTCTTAAGTGTCCTGCTCATGAAAGGATGCTGGATATTTCCAAAAGGTTTTTCTGCATCTATTGAGAGAATCACATGGTCTTTGTTTTTTATTTTGTGTATGTGGTGCATTATACTTATAGATTTACATATATTGAACCAACCTTGAGACCGAGGGATAAAACCCACTTGGTAATGGTGTATGATTCATTTGATATGTTGCTGGGTTCTGTTTGCTAGGATGTTATTGAACATTTTTGCATCTATGTTCATTAAAGATATTGGTCTATAGTTTTCTTTTCTTTTTGGTTTTTTTCCTGGTTTGTGGATCAGTGTGATATTTGCTTGATTTAATGTGTTGGGAAGTATTCCTTCTTTTTCAATGATTTGGAAAAGGTTGAGTAATATAGGTACTAGTTCCTCTTTAAAGGTTTGGTATAATTCTGATGTGAAGCCATCTGGTCCCAGAATCTTTTTTAGGATTTTTCATATAGTTGATTCTATTTCAGTACTTGATATAGGTCTGTTCAGCATTTCCAATTCTTTCTGATTAAGTCTAGGAAGTTGGTGTGCTTCCAAGTACTGGTCAATTTTTTTCAGATTTTCATATTTCTGAGAATAAAGTTTTTTGTAGTATTCATTAAGGACTTTTTGAATTTCTGAGATGTCTTTGTTATTTTGCCTTTGTCATTTCTGATTGATGATATTATGGACTTTAATTTTCTATTTTCAGTTAGGTTGGCCAAACATTTATCAATTTTGTTGAATTTGTCAAAAAACAACTTTTTGATTCATTGATCTTTTGAATAATTCTTTTCTATTTCATTTAATTCTGCTCTAATTTTAGTTATTTCTTTTCTTCTGCTGTTTGGGGTTGGAATGTCCTTACTTTTCCAGTTGCTTAAGATGTCCCATTAAGTTATTTACTTCCTCTCTTTCTGTTCTCTTGAGGAAGGCTTGCAAAGCTATATATTTCCCTGTTAGGACTGCCTTTGCAGTATCCCACAGGTTCTGATAATTCATGTCTTCATTATTGTTTTGTTACAAAAATTTGGCAATTTCCTTCTTAATCTCATTTATGACCCAGCTATTATTCAGCATAAGGTTATTTGGTTTCCATGTCTTTGTATGAGTATGCAGATACCTGTTATTGGTGAGTTCAACTTTTATTGCATGATGATCCAACAAAATACAAGGAATAATTTCTATACTTTTAAATTTGTTGAGGTTAGTCTTGTGATCTAAGATGTGACCAATTTTGGAGGATGTTCCATGGGCTGATGAGAAGAATGTGTGTTCAGTTTAGTTAGGTTCTAACTAAATGTTCTATATGAAATGTTCTATAGATGTCTGTTAAATTCAATTGTTGTATGGTGAAGTTTAAGTCCAAAATTTCTTTGCTTAGTTTCTTATTGGAAGATCTATCCAATACTGCCAAAGGGGTGTTAAAATCTTCAACAATTATGGTGCTGGAAGACATTAAATTGCTCCTGTCTGTTAGGGTCTCCTTTATAAATTGAGGAGCATTCTGGTTGGGTGAATAAATGTTAATAATTGACATCTCATCATATTGAGTGTTTCCCTTAACAAATATGAAGTGACTATCCTTGTCTTTGCTTACTTTTGTTGGTTTAAAGCCTAGTGTATCTGCAAATAAAATTGCCACCACTGTTTTTTTCTTCTTTCTGTTTGCCTGGATTACAGATGCCCACCCCTTCACCCTCAATCTATATTTATACTTTAAAGTAAAATGAGATTCTTGTATGCAGCAGATATCTGGCCTGAGTTTTCTATAGTTAGCCAAACTGTGCCTCTTAAGAGGACTGTTTAAGTCGTTCACATTAATTGAGAGTTTGATAAGCTTGGTAGTATTTTGGGTGTCAAGTTTTTTGAAAGTCCAGTGGACAGTTTGAATTTTTCATCACTGTGGAAATTGGGTTTTGGTCAAGAATTTCAGAGTGAGTTTACTTTGGTGGTTGAGCATTGGTCATTATGGAGGATGGGTCTGAGGATATTCTGAAGAGCCGGTTTGGTTATTAAATTTCGTCAACATGGTATGTCATTAAATTATTTAACTTCTCCCTCATAAATGAAGCTTAATTTAGTTGCATATCGGATCCTGGGCTAAAAGTTGTTTTGTTTTAGGAGATTGAAGATTGATGACCATCCTCTTCTGGCTTGAAAATTTTCAGCAGAAAGATATGCAGTCATTCTAATATTATTCCCCTTGTAGATTATGATTTTCTTATATCTGGCTGCTTGCAGGATTTTCTCCTTCATATTAACTTTGGCAAAGTTAATTACAATGTGTCTAGAAGATGCTTTATTTGGGTTGAGTCATACTGGGGTTCCAAAACTGTCTGCTATCTCAATTTCAGTGTCTCTTGTCATGCTTGGGAAGTTCTCCTCAATTATCTCTTGGAGTATAGTATCTGTGTCTTTCAGACCATCCTCTTCTCCTTCAGGGATTCCTATGAGGCGAATGTTTGCTGTTTTAGAGTGGTCCCATAATTTTCTCAGGGAATGATCCATTTTTGCTCTCCACTTCTCTTCCTCTTTGAACGTTTGGGAGAGTTCAAAAGTTTTGCCTTCAATGTCTGAGATCTTTTCTTCTGCCTGATCCATTCTGTTACTGAGGGACTCTACTGTATTTCTCAGATCTTTGAGGGCTCCAAGTCCTTGCCTCAATGTTAAAATCTTTGGTGATTTTGTCTTTGAACTCATTGAATTCTTAACACAACTTTTGAATTGCTCCTTGAATTTCTATTTTCATCTTTGCCTCCATTCTGTTAATCTTTTTTGCAATCCAAATTCTGAATTAAATTTCTGACATCTCAGTCATTTGTTTATGAATGGGATCTTCTGTTGTGTCTCCTTTGTCATTCCTTGGGGGAGTTGATCTACTCTGATTATTCATGTTGCCAGAGTTTTTCCGCTGATTTCACCCCATGATTATTTTTCACTGTTTGGCTAGAGAAGCTGGCAAGGTGAAATTGATTTGAGGACTCCTGGAGTTATAATTGACCAGCCCTTTACCAAAGAACTGGTACTGGTGATTGTCGTTTTTCCCTTGGAGCTTTACAAAGGTCCCATTCAAAATTACAGCCTGAAACTCTGGGGACCTGCTCAGTATGGTGGGGCTAGATGGCACTGACAGGTATTCAGCTAGTCTCTGCCCAATCCTAGTGAATCAGTAGCTTTGGGCTAAAATCTAAGCTGTGGAGATATATAAGCAACTAAGACACCCCCCCACACACACACAGGTGACAACTGGCAGGGGAGAATCCCACACTCCCATAACAACACAACCAGGGTACAACCTTGGTGGGTTCCCAGGTGATCTGCCCAGGTCAAGAGTACCAAACCAATTGTTCTGCTCAACACAAACCCTGATCTGGTGGGAGAGTTCAAAAGGTCTTCAGCATCTAGGCAGCAGGGGTACACTGGCAGCTCAATTTGACCCCAGTGGGAGGGACTGTGGAGCCACCACCACTGTCAGGGGCAGCACTGCCACTGACTAGGGTGGTGCCAATGGTCTGGAGTACTGCTATGTGCAGGTCGCAAGAGCTGGTGGGGAGCTGGAAAACAGAGCCACTGACCTTCCACCTGAGGCAGCAGGTGCTGGGTGGGAAGCCAGAGGGCAGAGTTGCTGGCCTCCAGGGCCTCAGGGGTCACAGGAGTCTGGTGGGGAGGTGAGTCGCCCACTGCGGGCTGTCAAACCAGGGACCCTGTGGGCTGTGGTCCCTAGTGGTCGGTAGCGCGGTCCTGAGCTATGCTCTTTCCAGCATGGGCAAGTCTCTCTCCTCTTGTGACTTCCCACCTCTATTCTTCTAATCTTGTGTTGGGTGTATTCATATAGGTTTGAGAACAAATGCTTTATTTGGCTGTTAAAATGAGTTTAGTAGCTTTCCTCCTTTCCTGTATTCTCCAGTGAGTTTGGAAGCACTCATCTATTGCAGGCTGGCCATCTTTTCCTTTCTTTAATTCCTCTTACTTGTACCCTGTTTGGTTTACTTGCTTTTCTCACCCCAACCCACTGCTTCATCTCTGTTCATTGGGACTTGTGAGATGATACAAGTGGCCATTGAATTTGACTGGATATTAATCCAAAAATAAATGAACCAACCATGATGAAACTTTTTTTAATCCTGAGAGACACTTAACTTACTTTAATTAGGAAGTTTAAGCATTTGTTTTCCTTACCACTCAAAAAGATGTGTGGTTTGAGAGAGAGATCAGTTATAGGAATGTAAAAAATGCTCCAATATACATCGAAGTGTGGTAGATAAAAATCAGAACCCACTCCATGTAGACTTACTGGCTTCTTATCTTGGGACCTCACCCACTGGAGACCTCACATCACCTGGTCTTACCAGATCCTATGCTCCTTTCTGGCTCTGCCCCAGAGAAAAGGGTTTTGAATAGGAAGCTGTGTACACTACCTACGCTGCTGTCGGGCTGTGGGAATGTACTGCCTTTTGATTTTCTAATCATCAAAATGGGAAGATAGATAAATGAACCTTAAAGTCTTTCCAGCTTTCTTTTTTGAATATTTTTATCATAGTCTTGCCCCATCCTGCACTTTTTTCCTCCTTCTCACCAGGATGTATTTCAATGAAGCATATAGGCTTAATCAATTACTCTATTTTATTTGCTCCTTTCATTGATTTTTCTGCCATTTGGACTTAGGAACAGGCTGGGCTGTGTCTGCAAAGTGATAACACTGGTTAGAGTCCAGCTAGAGTCCAGGGTTGCTCTATACAGCATATCCCTCCTCTTACTCACTTTCCCCACTTCCTTCTTGAGAACAGTTCATTGTGAAAAATTCTGCTGGCATTTCATCCCCTTCAAGTTCTATATCATGTAACCTGTGTGGCTGTAAATGCAGGCTTTTAAGAATCAAAAACACCAAAACAGAGAGTCTGGTTGGATCAGGAAGGCAGTAATCCACTTCCTTGATAAACACTGTTTCCCCAACAAAACATAAATCTGAACAAATGAATCTACAGAATCACTGGTGCTGGGGAGAATTCCTTTTTTTTTTTTTTTTTTTTTTGGTGCCTGGTAGGGTTATTTCCCATCTTCCAGAGCCTGAGCCCTAATGAGCTCCAGGGGGACAGAGGTCTGTCAATCACTGGGTACTTTTCAAGTATAGTCATCTCTGCCCCATCAGAGAACCACAAGGCATAAAATAATTAGAAAGCCCAAAGTAACTGCTCTGTTTTACAAGAGCAAAATCCGATTGTGGATCATTTACATAAACTTGTCACTTCCCATTACAGTTGTAATGTAGGCTGGGCAATCATAGCAGGTGCTATTGGTGAGGGGAGGTCAAGGTAGCCTGTCCTCCACAGTGGAAGCCCAAGGTACACATGTGCTGTGCCTTCACCACCCCCCCGCCCCGCCACCATCTACTGAATTAATGGAAAGTATCTTTTCTTCTTTATTAAATAAGATCTATTCATGCTGCTATGGCAGCAGACTCTGTGCTTAAGAGAGAGAGAGAGGGGAAGAAAAAGCTTTTGCATCAAGCTATTGTTAGCAGGGAATTCACTTTGAGGAGCATTTCAAAGCTGATCCGATTGGGGAAAGAATCATGTTAAATATTTGCTATGAAATATTTATAAGAAAAGCACGAGAGCAATTAACAAAGTTGCCCAGGAAAATAAGCATTTCTCCTCATTTGGACATTTTACATTGGAGGTTTAAATGTCCAAGGGATAACTTACATAAGAGCACATACATATGTGATGTGTGTTCACAAACGTGTGTGTGCACACACACAGGCACACTCACACATGGTCGAATGAGCTGATAGGATTTAGGCCAATCTGCATCTGAATACTGTTTCCCAAATATGGCAGCAGTAAGAGGTCACTGAAGATCGTCTTCATAATTGTATTTGAAGAAGCACTGTGCTGATGCCAACAGAGCAAGATGCCCTGGCCTCGCACAGGCTGCCTCCATGATGTGGCAGGCGGCCACGTCATGGGTGCTCTTCTTACATCCACACCCTTGGAGAGGGACTCTTGGAGGGTCAGATGCTCCTGAACCCTTCCCTTTAGCATAGTACTAACAATACTCAAGTGTATGGATTGAAAAAGGAAAGAGATGATTTGTTTGAAGCCAGAATCAATGTTGTCAGAGTACAGTGTTTCCATCTACGTGGCTTGCGGATCAAAAAAAAAAAAAAAAAAAATTTAGGGCGGCTCCTGTGGCTCAAGGAGTAGGGTGCCGGCCTCATATACTGAGAGTGGTGGGTTCGAGCCCAGCCCCAGCCAAAAACTGCAAAAAAAAATTTAGAAAAAAAATTTAAATCCAAACTCTGCCCACCTGAACATACAATTATCTAATAAAATGTGGTAAATGATTTATTGACTTGTATAGTTAATAGAAGCTATGTATCAACATTATCTAATTTTGATGTCTGTGGGGCTCTTCTCTCTATCAGGAAAAAAATGAAAATACTCTGTTTTAAAGCAGTGTCTCCAACGAACAAATCACGTATTTAACTCAGTATTTGCTCCATGAGCCTTGAGATCATCTTGTGTAGTATCTTATGCTACTTTGATAATGGTGTATGGTAGTATCATTAGCATAACAAGCCAAATAGCTAACTTTTAGCCTAGAAATTCTATGTAGAATTTTACTCTAGTCCAATTTTATTCATCAACAAACACATAAGATTCTGGCCAAAAGGGTGAGTGATCTGAATGGCTGGTTGCAGCATCTCTGTAGTATTTGATTTTGTCTGAGAGGGGCCAAGATTACCTAGCAGCGAGGAGAGCAGAGGGAAGACACGCCGGCATGGTGGGGGTCTGAACCACTGCCAGGCTGTTTCTTATCTAAGAGTTCACCAAGTGGGAAAGCATTGTGGATGGATTTAAATCAGCTTTTTTTCTCCATCCCCCCCTCCCTTGCACACAACAAAAGTCTAAATCCCCTTTCAGGCCAGATTGCCCCATTTCCCTGCATGGGCCAGGCAGATTGGAAACATGTTTGTCATTCAGCTTTTCTCCAGGCTAATCAGGAGACACCGGGGTGGTTGGATTTCTGCCTTTCATCTATGGAGCCTGCCTCTAAAAGCAGCCGTGCAGAGGCCTCTGGGCCTGCTCGAGAGCTGGGCTGCCTGTCATCTCTGCAGACAGATATAAAATATTGTTAACCACGAGCCTAAGCAGAGGGTTTAACAGGGATTTGAATCTAAAATGTGATACTCCACATAGACCAACTTGATTTGGTCCAACAGAGCCGAACCCCTTATTCTGTTCTAACAAAGTGTGTCACATAATGGGGGAGATTTTGATGGGATTTACGATGTCTCTGTTTCAGACCCCGCTGCTGAATAGATCTAAACTGTGAATGAATGTTGCTGCCTCCTGACCTGTCATGACGAGAGGCCTTTGCCGACCTGATTCTGGCGTCAAGTTCTTGTTGGCAGGTTGACTTTCAAGTTCACCTGGGTGTTGTCCCAAGCAAACAGTGGCAGCTGGGCTAGGCAGGTGTGAAGTAGTGACAGTTCTGTATGGAGCCATACATAGCCAACGTCAGGGGGTTAGTCCACAGAGATTCCCATACCCCTTCCTATTCTGGGAACATCATTGACCTTCTGACCCTGAAAATTCTGGAAAATAATTATTTGTAAAGATATTGAGCACCAATCATGAGGATGTGACATGGAAGGGTGGTGAGAATCCATGAAGGCCGCCTTTGACTCTTGGTTTCTCCACTCACTGTGGGGCAAATTGGCCACATTACTCTTAACAACTTGGTTTCCTCATCTGTAAAAAAGGGAGAATAGCAGTATTTTCTCCCCCAAATTATCTGGAGACATGCAGGAGATCATACATATAAGTGCTGAATCTAGCCCATAAAGGCCTGACAATGTTAGCTACTGGTTACAGTTCTGCAGCAGTTAAGGATGGTTTGGGACTTACCTCAACCACATGCTAGCTTATTCTAAGCTGTGCTGTCTGCAAAAGCAATGGCAAACATCCCCTGTTGTAAGTGTAAGTGAGGCAATGACATACAGTCTTATCTATCCATCAGTAAAACATTTTTTTTAACAAGTGAACAGTTTATTAAGAATTAAACAAAGGTATGATGTGATACAGTACAAGCAAGGCACTCAAGATAGGTATAATAGTACTACTCACACAACAACTTAAGTTTCACCTCAAAAAAAATCACAAGACAAAAGAGAAAGCAATTTCACTGTTATGAAATAAGATATGTCATACAAAGTATTAACTCTGCCCCCCCCCCCAAAACCCAACCTCCCAACAAACAAAAACTATCTGGGAATACTGCTATGCTATAACATATTAACCACAGTACAATCATTCATAGGAAAACAGTAATTAAGCAATGAATTAAATTAAATAGCAAAGTTAAAACTATCATAAACTCACAGACCACAATGATTTTACAAGACAAGAAATTCCAGAAATCTTATAAACAATAAAAAAAGAAGACATATTTCAATATCATTCTACTTGATCTGGATATACCTGATATTGGAATTGGAGAACATATATAGTTATAAAGGGAAATCACAAACATGTTTCACTTATAAATGAGGATGCAATATCCT
>CAUYON010009666.1:0-21927 GCA_963573935.1 Arctocebus calabarensis | reverse complement strand
CACAGCAACCTCCAATTCCTGGGCTCAAGCGAGTCTCCTGCCTCTGCCTCCCAAGTAGCTGGGACTACAGGCGCCCGCCACAACGCCAGGCCATTTTTTGGTTGCAGCCATCATTGTTGTTTGGCGGGCCCAGGCTGGATTCGAACCCGCCAGCTCAGGTGTACGTGGTTGGCGCCTTAGCCCGTTGAGCCACAGGCGCCGAACCCCAAGCTTCCTTCTTAGGGGTTGAGGTCAGAGGACAGAATTACATTCTGGGCTCCCCACCCCCAATCTGGATCTGAGCGGTTCCCTGCTTATCTGCTTGACGTCTAGGCTTTTAGATAAGGTTTCATTTGAACAAAGAGTTTTAGGGCTGAACAAAAGTTGAAAAGCACTGCCCCAAATTGTGTCCCCTCTCCCTAGGGATAGATCACTTTCTGCTCCCAGAGCCCATCAGTGTTTGCAAATCCCAGAGCAGGCCTGACACTGCAGTATAGGGGGACAGGAGAGGAGGTCCCTCCATCCCTAGGGAGGAGGTGTTGCATCAGCAATTGTTGGGTGCCACATATCATATCCACCATGGACACAGCCTTGGACCTCAGTTACTGGGTGTTTTCCTTCTGTGCCCTTTGCTTTTCTGCCTCCATGCTTTAGTTCAGACTCCTTTCACCTAGAATGTTCTTCCTTGTACATGTCCGTGCCCTCCTCATTCTCCAAGGCATGTGCCCATATAGACTTTCCTATGAAGTCCTTCTTATCACCCCCCAAACTCTCCTCATTCTTTACTTTGTTTTCTTTTGCATGCGAATCCCTCTATGGTGATAATTAGCTTCCTGGGAATGAACAAACGAATGAATGAATGGAGGGTATGAGGTGATCAGAAACACTTCTAGGAGGCATTTGTTTCCTGCTTATAACTGTTTCCATGCTGAGTCTCACCTCCCCAAGTTGACTCTGATTTCCTTCCTGACCGGACAGCAGTGTCAGAGTTTGACCGGTCTCTGTATCCTGCCCAGTACTTCACTGGATAAGGTAGAAAGCCCACAGAAGATCCTTGTAGAGTGGAGGCAGGAGATCTTGTGTTGGGTTGGAAGGCTTAGGAGGCTTCATGGAGGAAGTGGCATTTGAGACAGATGGCAACGGACATGAATGATTTTGACAGGTGATGGTGGGGGAGGGGTGGAGAAGGAAGCTGTTCCAGGCCAGGCGTGTTTGGAGTGAATGCCCAATGGTCCAGTGGACGGGAACACAGAGGCAGGGAGAGAGGCCTGGGAAAGGGGCATGGACATGTCGAGTGGAGCCTTGACATGGCATGGCCCTGGGGTGCCTGGGTAGAGAGCAATCCCAAGTCAGGCAGCCTAGGGTAACAGCTAGAGAGGCAAGGACATGGCAGAGGACATAGGAGTGTGTGTGTGGAACTGGAAGACCTGCAGATGGCAGGAAGTCAGGTGGCCCTGAGGTGGGACAGTGCAGAGGGGTGGGCAGGTGCAGGTGGAGGCAGCAGTTCCTAGCAGGGAAAGACTCCCCAGGCCTGGCAGTCAGTGGCACAAGAGGGGATGGCAGGAATAAGGCCTGTGTGTTGCCCAGAGTACAGAAACAGAAGTTGAGAAAAGGTGCTTGGGGAAAGGAATGGACTGGGTTTCCAGCACAGAGTGGCATGGTCATCATCCAGGTATTCAGGATGGATTTGGTTGGGGGGGGCCTTGGGCATGGACATTTCCAGGCAACTGCTGGAATAGCCTTGGCCTAGGTAAAACAGGCCCAGGATAGTGACAACCAGAGAAGAAACAGGGTGGTTTGTTTCATTTTCTTTATCTCTCTCTTGTTTGCTTGCTCTTTCTTCTTTTTTTCTCTCCCTACCTTCCTTTCTACTTCCCTCCCTTCCTTCCCTTCTTTCTTTCTTTCTCTCAGATAGAATGTCACTCTGTCACCCTAGGTAGAGTACTGTGGCATTGTAGCTCATAGCAACCTCAAACTTTTGGGCTCAAGAGATCCTTTTGCCTTAGCCTCCTGAGTAGCTGGGACTACAGGCACCCGCCACAACTCCCAGCTAGTTTTTCAAGTTTTATTAGAGACGGGGTCTTGCTCTTCCTCAAGCTGGTCTTGAATTCTTAAGTTCAAGTAATCAACCTGCCTTGGCCTCCCAGAGTGCTAGGATTACAGGTGTAACTCACTGCACCCGGCCTGACACTTTTTATCTTTAAACTATAAAGTAATCTGTGTTCGTCAGAAATTAGAAGTATAATGAAACGTGGGCCAGTCCCCTCCTCTAGTCCTTTCCTTGATGCAACAGAAGTTTCAAGATGTAGTTGTTTTGTTTTTTTTTTTTTCTTTTTTTTGAGACAGAGCCTCAAGCTGTCACCCTGGATAGAGTGCTGTGGCATCACAGCTCACAGCAACCTCCAACTCCTGAGCTCAAGCGAGTCTCCTGCCTCTGTCTCCCAAGTAGCTGGGACTACAGGCGGCTGCCACAACGCCTGGCCATTTTTTTTTGGTTGCAGCAATCATTGTTGTTTGGTGGGCCCGGGCTGGATTCGAACCCGCCAGCTCAGGTGTACATGGCTAGCGCCTTAGCCCGTTGAGCCACAGGCACCGAGCCAAGATGTAGTTTTTTTTGTTTGTTTTTTTTTTGAGACAGAGTCTCCAGCTATCACCCTGGATAGAGGGCTGTGACGTCACATCTCACAGCAACCTCAAACTCCTGGGCTTAAGTGATTCTCTTGCCTCAGCTTCCTGAGTAGCTGGGATTATAGGCGCCCGCCACAACTCCCAGCTATTTTGTTTGTTTGTTTTTTTGGTTGTAGTTGTCATTGTTTGGCAGGCCCGGGCTGGATTCGAACCCAACAGCTCTGGTGTATGTGGCTGGTGCCTTAGCTGCTTGAGCTACAGGTGCCACCCTCAAGATATATTTTGAGGGAAGACATGATGGGACAGAGGGAACACACAGAAAAAGAGGGTTCAGGTTCAATCCCAGGGCTTCTGGTCAGGAGCCTGGTGGGTTGAGGCATTTCTGAAGAGCCAGGGCCCTGAGGAGGGTTGATGATCTGGGAGAGTGTGGATGGGGGCAGTTTTTGTAAGCCCCTATATAGGAGAGTGTGGGGGTCAGGTTGTTCTGAAAGCTATTGGTTTGAGGGGTGGAAACCAAAAATCCAGGGCGGGTCCTCAGGGTAGAGGGATAATGGAGGGGTGAGGGGAGAGGAGCTCCCCAAGAGCAAGGGAGGGAGGGGCATCTGTGCATGCGTCCCCTCCCTTCCTCTCCTGCTATCCCCTGGCCAGCTCTCAAGAGCCTTTCCCTGACCACCTTCCTTCCACCTTAGACTCCCCACCTGGTGAACCTAAACGAAGACCCCCTGATGTCTGAGTGTCTGCTCTACCACATCAAAGATGGTGTCACCAGGTAGTGTGGGCCCAGCAGTCTGAAGGGTGGCCACAGAGGGATGGCCACATTGGTCACTCGCTTTTAGGAGAGTAGTTATCTCAATGAAGATAACTCAGATCTCTGGACAGCTGCCTCCGTTGCCCTGCTCATTCTGGAGATGACTTGCTGAGTCTGCCTGCTCAGTGTCCATCCAGCCTCCACCTGCCAGTTTGTTCAGGGAGAGAGGGCTCCTGGCAGAGAGTGGGGAAACAGACCTCTGCATTCTTAGCCCTTAATTCTGTGCCATCCCCTGAGGGGACCTTCCCTGGGGAGGGAGGAGGGAGATAGGGCCCAACACCATGTTGTTGAGGGGCAGTGTGTGGCTGAGGCAGGTAGCTTCACTGGCAGCTGCAAATGAAGCCAAGGGCTTAGTATCTCCTGTAAAGGGCTGAGGGTGCCCTTCTTCTCTTACCGTAGACATTTGTGGCTGTCTTGTTGTGGGTGTGGAGTGAGCCCTCAGATGATAAGCCCTGAGGATGGGTGGCAGACCCAAGGCTAAGGGTGTCCATTTGCTCCAGGTTCACTTTCCATCTTTGCTCTTTAACATGATGACTAAGAGCATGGCTTTGGAGTCAGCCAGACCTGGGCTCAAATCCCAGCTTCACCAGCGTGGGGCTGCATGACCCTGGGCAAGTTGCTTTACCTTCCTGAGCCTCAGCTTCCTCGTCTGTGAAATCAGAGTAATTTTGCTTGGCTCAGTGAGTTGGATGGGCGCAGGGGTGGCTTGGTGAGTGTCTGGCATATGCTCAGAGTTTTGGCTATTGCTTCCCCAGGGTCGGCCAGGTAGATGTGGATATCAAGCTGACTGGACAGTTCATTCGGGAGCAGCATTGTCTGTTCCGGAGCATCCCTCAGCTGGACGGAGAAGGTAATGGTGGAGAGAGGGGGAGAGTGAGAGAGTCAGACAGGTGTGATACAGAATACAGAATACCGAGGCCAGAGGCCTGGGTCAGACACTGGGGAATGCAGCCATGTAAAGAGGGGATGTGTCTTGTCTTCAGAGATACTTCAGGCTCATGGGTATAAGTTGGAGGACACTAAGGGCCCAGCTCTCTTGCATCCAACCTGAGAGTGTAGACTGCCATACGGCCGGGGACTGGCAAGGGTCCTGAGGCAGAAACAACATTATAGCAAGCCAGAAGGTGTGATTTTGGTGAAGAGTAGACCTTACTTTTTTTTTTTTTGATCTTTTTAGCCTAAAGTAGAACCTTGGTCATTTTTTATGAAAATCTGTATTCATTTCAGTGGTATATCTGAACTTTTCTCTGTGGAAAACCTGCCTTTATATGAGCAAAGATTTCTGAGAATTCATGAGCCATGTGTCCCTCTGGTTCTAAAACTTTCAGAGACTTTAGCTTATATAATGGCCATAGCAGCAAAAACTTTTAAGAATCACAAACCTAGCTGGGCACAGTGGCTCACGCCTGTAATCCCAGCACTCTGAGAGGCTGAGATGGGTGGATTGCTTGAGCTCATGAGTTTGAGACCAGCCTGAGCAATAGTAAGACCCCATCTCTACAAAAAATAGAAAAATTAGCCAGGCATTGTGGTGGGTGCCAGAAGTTGTAGCTGAAGTAAGAGAATCGCTTGAGCCCAAGAGTTTGAGGTTGCTGTGAGCTACAACATCATGGCACTGTACCCAGAGTGACAGATTTAAGACTGTGTCTCAAAAGGAAAAAAAAAAGGGTCGGCACCCATAGCACAGTGGTTACAGCTCTGGCCACATGCACCAAGGGTGGCGGGTTTGAACCCAGCCTGGGCCTGCTAAACAACAATGACAACTGCAACAAAAAATAGCTGGGCATTGTGGCAGGCGCCTATAGTCCCAGCTACTTGGGAGGCTGAGGCAAGAGAATCACCTAAGTCCAGGAGCTGAAGGTTGCAGTGAGCTATGATGCAACGGCACTCTACCGAGGGTAACATAGTAAGACTCTTTCTCAAAAAAAAAAAGAAAGAAAGAAAAGAATCACAAACCCTAAAGTTGAAGATAGTAACCTATAGATATACCAACAAAAGAACTTTAAGCTGTATTTTTTTTTTTTGAGATAGAGTCTTACTTGGTAGAGAGCCTTGGTGTTACAGCTCACAGCAACCCTTCAGCTCTTGTGCTTAGGTGATTCTTTTGCCTCAGCCTCCCAAGTAGCTGGGTCTACAGGCACCTCCACAATGCCTAACCCTCTTTTTTGTTGCAGTTGTCATTGTTTAGCAGGCCCAGGCTGGGCTTGAACCCACCAACTCTGGTGTATGTGGCCGGCGTCCTACTCACTGAGCTACGGGCGCCAAGCCCTGTATTTTTTTTTGCAGTTTTTTTTTTTTTTGGCCGGGGCTGGCGCCCTACTCTTTGAGCCACAGGCACCACCCCCTGTATTTTTTTTTAAGGTCACCTGATTTGGTCACTTGTTTGAGATAGTGTCTCAAGCTATCACTCTGGGTAGAGTATCATGATGTCACAGCTTACAGCAACCTCAAACTCTTGGGCCTAAGTGATCCTCTTGCCTCAGCCTCCCAAGTAGCTGGGACTACAGGCGCCTGTCACAATGCCCAGTTACTTTTTGGTTGTAGTTGTCATTGTTGTTTGGCGGGCCTGGGCAGGATTAGAACCTGCCAGCTCTAGTGTTCGGTTGGCGTCCTAAGCCACTGAGCTATAAGCGCCGAGCCGATTGATCACTTTTAAAAAGGGGAATGATTTGGGTTCAAATAGGCCCTAGCAAAGCTGAGCTCTGTGAACTTGATCTGGGCAGGGAGGCAGGACATGGTGCATACAAGCTTTGTCAGCTTTAAACCTTGTGCCTTGTGCACCTGGGAACTAAGGTTGCCTGGCCTAATGCCTTGGAGAGGACAGGGACGTGAGCATGCATGGTTGTCACATTTTTATAAATCAGAAAAGACATTATGGTGTGGCCGACAGTCAGATTAAAGCCATACCTGTTGGGTTTTAGTTTGGTTCACGGCCACCAGGTGAAGGCAGTTGTTACGGTCTGGTGCGAGTACTCAGTGGCAGGAAATGTTTCTGGCATTTGGGGCTAAAAACTGTTGAATCAGTTTAACTGAGTGAATTATTGGCGAGTTCCTGTTTTGTGGTTACCTTAGGCCATGTGCTGGGGGAGATTTTAAAGCTGTATAAGGCCTGCAGAGCCAGCCCCCTGGCAAGGAGCTCCCTTGTAGATGTGCACAAGACTGTGAAATAAGTCACAGTGAAGGCAACCGATGTTTCCATGCCCAAAAAGTGGGGGCTGTAAGGGTTAAGTCCCGCTGGGCCTCTGTTCTTAATGGCAGATTTAAGACTTGACCAGAGGTAGGATGCAGTGGCTTACAGCTATAATCCTAGCACTCTGGCATGCAAGACCAGCCTGAACAAGAGTGAGACCCCATCTGTACTAAAAATAAAAATATTGGCTAAATATAGCCAATCTAAAAATATTGGCTAAATATAGCCAATCTAAAAATATTGGCTCGGTGCCTGTAGCTCAGTGAGTAGGGTACCGGCCATATACACCCAGGCTGGTGGGTGGGAACCTAGCCAGTGCCTGCTAAACAACAATGACAACTGCAACCTGGCTTGGTGCCTATGGCTCAAACGGCTAAGGCACCAGCCACATACACCTGAGCTGGCAGGTTCGAATCCAGCCCAGGCCCGCCAAACAACAATGATGGCTGCAACCAAAAAATAGCTGGGCATTGTGGTGGGTGCCTGTAGTCCCAGCTACTTGGGAGGCTGAGGCAAGAGAATCACTTAAGCCCAGGAGTTGGAGGTTGCTGTGAGCCGTGATGCCACGGCACTCTACCTAGGGCAACAGCTTGAGGCTCTGTCTCAAAAAACAACAACAACAAAAATAGCCAGGTGTTGTAGCAGGTGCCTGTAGTCCCAGCTACTTGGAAGGATGAGGCAAGAGATTCATTTAAGCCCAAGAGTTTGAGGTCACTGTGAGCTGTGACAGTACAGCACTCTATTGAGGGCGACATAGTGAGACTCTTGTCTCCCCCCAAAAAATAAATAAATAAAAATAGAAAACTTAGCATCATGACGGGTGCTATAATCTGAGCTGCTTGAGAGGCTGAGGCAGGAGGTCACTTTAGTCCAGGAGCTATGATGATGCCATGACACTACTAAGAGCAACAGACTGAGACTCTGTCTCAAAAAAAAAAAAAAAAAAGACTTGACCGGCAGAGATAGGTCAGAGAGGTCGGGGGTAGCACAGACAGAGGTATAGGTGTAGAAAAATAGTTACTACTTAGTGACCATCTACTATGTACCTGTGCATTGTCTCATACAGCTCACAGATGAGGGAACTGAGGTTCTCTGGGTTAGGTAGTTTGCCTAAGACCTCAGAAAATGGCAGAACTGGATTTGAACACAGTGGGTAGCCTCTGGGGGCTGTGCTGTGAGCTCTGGGTCCAAGAGGAGGCTTCCTGGCCAGTCTGGAATAGTCATCTTATCTCCTCACTTGGCCCCATTTTCTCTCCATAATACCTATGTCTTTCTTTAGAGGGGATTTGAGGGTATCTGTTTTTTTGTTTGAGACAGAGTCTCACTCTGTCACCCTGGGCGAAATACTGTGGCGTCATAGCTCATAGCAATCTCAAACTCTTGAGCTCAAGTGATCCTCTTGCCTTAGCCTCCCAAGTAGCTGGGACTATAGGTGCTCTCCACAACTCCCAACTAGTTTTTCTATTTTTAGTAGAGATGGAGTCTCGTTCTTGCTGAGGCTGGTCTTGAACTCCTGAGCTCAAGCTATCCACTCGCCTAGGTTATCTGCTCTTTAAAAACTAATAGAATTAAGAGACTGAGCATGGTGGCTTGTGCCTATAAACTTAGCACTTTAGGGGGGCTGAGGTGGGAGGATTGTCTGAACCTAGAAGCTTGAGACAGCTTAGGGAATAGCAAGACCCATGCTCTACAGAAAATACAAGGCCTCATGGCACACACAGGGCCTCATGGCACACTCCTGTAGTCCCAGCTACTTAGGAGTCTGAGGCAGGAAGATCGCTTGAGCCCAGGAGTTTGAAGTTGTGAGCTATGATGATCCCTCTGCAGAGCAAGACCCTGTCAGCAGGGGTGGAAGTGGGAACTAAACAGAAAGGAAGTAGACTCAAATGACTTTAGATTTTCTTGTTTATTGTCTGTCTTACCAGGCAGAGGTAAGCTCTATGAGAGCAGGGATTTTTATCTCCACTATATTTCTAAGATCTAATAAAATAGTGCCTGGCAAATAATAAGAGTACAGTATATTTGCAAAATCAATGGAGGAATTTGGGGGCACAGTGGGAATTGCGGAAGTAAAGATGGAACTAGACTGGTGCCCATTATAGCCTCCTGCTTCATATCCTGCTGCTACCTTCTCCACTGTTGTTCTTCTGAGCCACGGTGATACCCTTGGGTCTCTCTGCCCATCCTCTTCAGACGTTGGCTCATTTCTAGTCCTTTGCCCCTCAACTGACTTCTTCTCTGTTCTCTTTGTTCTTCTACAGCATTAGCAGTCCCCAATCCTCTCCAATATCATTCTGGTTTTTTTATTTCTCTATTACTTTCAGTATAAATAATAAAAATTAGGCTTGGCACCGTGGCTCACACTGGTAACCGCGGCTCTCTGGGAACCGAGGTAGGAGGATCATTGGAGGCCAGGATCTCAAGGCCAGCCAGGGCAACAGAGTAAGACCCCATTTCTACAAAAATGTTTATAAGTTAGTGGGACATGGTAGCGTACACTTGTAGTCCCAAGTACTTGGGTGGCTGAAATGGGAAGATCACTTAAACCCAGGAATTTGAGGATCCAGTGAGCTATGATGACCCTGCTATACTCCAGCCTGGGAGACAGTAGAAACCTCATCTCTAAAACACATAAATAAAAGCTTATGTTTGCCTGTTATTTTATGGTTCACTTATTTCAGCCTTTCAACCACTCTAAAGACTTCATTGGCAAGCACAGTGGCTCACACCTGCACTCCTAGCATTCTGGGAGGCTGAGACAAGTAGATTGCTTGAGCAAGACTGAGACTCCCATCTCTGCTAAAATAGAAAACGTAGCTGGGCATTGTGGTAGGCACTTAAAGTCCCAACTACTCAGGAATCTTCCTTAGGCAAGAAGATTACTTAAGCCCAAGAGTTTGCATGCTGTGAGCTATGATGATACCACGACACTCTACCCAGGGCAACAGAATGACACTTTGTCTCAAAAAAAGAGAAAGAAAGACTTCATTATTGCATTTTGTGGAAGATCATAAGAGTTAAATGACTTGCTCAGCATCTCTGCCTAAGGAGACGTGGAGCCTGGGTCTTTGGGACATGATGTTCCCTCAGTGACAACTCACATGGGCACTGCTCCTTAAGGGCAGGGAGTTTCCTTGTGCATTTTCATGTCTCCAGCAAGCAGCAGGCTCAGTGTTTTGTACCTAGGAGCACCTCCATAGATGTTTGGGTTGGGTTGACTTTATCTTGTCATATGCTGTGGCTTGAGATAAGTTAGGTGGCAGTTTGCAAGATGCATTAGACGGAGAGGTGGGCTAGGAGCCTGCTACAGGAATCCAGGCCTCTCCAGGAAAAAATGCGGGAAAGTAGGAATGGACATCTGGAAGGCAGAAATGACAGTCTCTCTAACCAATTGAATGTGAGGAACAAATCCTCTAGAGAATTTTTCCAAGCTGCTGTTGGGGAGGATGGTGGTGGGTGAGTATGGAGCCATTGCAGAGGCTTCTGAAATTGTAGTCAGGGCTCTAACCCTCCTTCTGCTCTTCCTTTCCTGTGCTGCCTACCACCAGAGGGGCCATGGCACCCCTACAGGTACTGGGGGTGGGACTGATGGTGCATGTGTGGTCTGGGGGGTAATGCAAGCAGGGAATCTGTGAGCATGTCCAGCCTTTGCCCAGATCTTATCCTTCCCTTTTCTCTCCCTCCTGTCAGTGGTGGTCACGCTGGAGCCCTGCGAAGGGGCTGAGACATACGTCAATGGGAAGCTTGTGATGGAGCCGCTGGTGTTGAAGTCAGGTAGAAGACATGTTTCAGAGTGAGGGCTCTGGGACATGGCTGCACATGGGGAGAGCTTTCTGGGCGCATCCCAGGGAGTGAATAAGAAAGAGCACGAGGCAGTGAAAAAGGGAGCTGGGGAGTAGAGAGGAGGGAGTTAGGTCTCGGTTTCTCTTGCTGCCCCAAGGAAGCAGGAAGAGGATGCCAAACTCCCCGATGCCCTCTGTCTGACAGGGATGGGGTGGTTCCTAGGGCCAACCATGGGGATGTTGGCTCTGACGCTCTCAGACTCGGGTGATGGAGTAGAGGGCGTCAGGGTATGTGGGACTGTGAGGCCTGTACACCTTCAGTGTGGGGATGAGTTTGCTGCTATGGGGGAGCAAATCTAGTTGTCTGCCCTTTCTTCTCTAGGAAATAGGATTGTGATGGGCAAGAACCACGTTTTCCGCTTTAATCACCCGGAGCAGGCACGGCTAGAACGGGAACGAGGGGTCCTGCCACCCCCAGGACCACCCTCTGAGCCAGTCGACTGGAACTTTGCCCAGAAGGAACTACTGGAGCAGCAGGGCATCGACATCAAGCTAGAGATGGAGAAGAGGTATGCGAGGGGTACCTGTGTAGCCCCTGGCCCTCTAGGCCCCCCCTTTTAGGCTTTTGGACCCCAGCATCCTCCTGTTGTCAGACACCCCACTGAGGTGGCTCTTCCTTCCCTCCCCACCCAATTGTAGGCTGCAGGATCTGGAGAATCAGTACCGGAAAGAAAAGGAGGAGGCTGATCTGCTGCTGGAGCAGCAGCGACTGGTGAGGGGTGGGCAGTGGCAGGGATGAGCTGGCGTGTGGTCATGCTGGGAGCCTCGCTCTGCTTCCAGCGTGTGTCCTCTGAGCCAGAATGGGAGGTGGGCATCGGGAGTGAGGAAGAGGAGGGCTGGCATCTGGGAGGAGAAAGTTAGGACAGAAACGTGACCAGGGGAGAAAACTGCTATCTGCGGGGAACACAAGTTCCTCCTAGGTGACTAGGGCTTCCTAGACTCCAATTGATCCTGTATCCACCTCTTCCAAGTACCACCCGTGTTGCTCTTTCCTTAAGATTGTTCTTTAGGGCGGCTCCTGTGGCTCAGCGAGTAGGGCGCCGGCCCCATATACCCGAAGGTGGCGGGTTCAAGCCCGGCCTCGGCCGAACTGCAAAACAAAAAAATAGCCGGGCGCTGTGGCGGGCGCCTGTAGTCCCAGCTACTCGGGAGGTGGAGGCAAGAGAATCACTTGAGCCCAAGAGCTAGAGGTTGCTGTGAGCAGTGTGATGCCACGGCACTCTACCAAGGGTGATAAAGTGAGACTCTGTCTCTACAAAAAAAAAAAAAAAGAATTTATGGTTTTCCACCTTGAAGAACGTATTTTTCCTTTAAGCCATGATAGAGTAATTGGAACAAGACTTGTCCTTCCACTGTTAAAAAAAAAAAAAATTAGAAAAGTGAACAAAATACAAGAGACAACTCTTTTTGATACTGAACAACAGAAACCATAAGAGTGTCCATGAAGAGAAAAGAAACAAGAAGATAAGTCCTCTGATTACTCTGCTTTTTATCTAGGCATTCTTTGTGGATAGTAGTGCAGAGAAAGAGAACACAAGAATTTCACAGTGATATTTCAGAGTTGAGAGTTCAGAAAGGCTGATGTGACTGGAGTTTGAGGGACACAGAACCAAGGAACGAAAGAATCAAGCTGAACTGCAACAACCTACCAAGATAAAATTAAGTACTAAATAATGAACATTTATAATGTTCTGCATCCAAAATTATTAGACATACAATGATGCAGGAAAAATAATCCAGAGCCAAGAGAAAAGTAGGTTAATAAAAGCAGACCCTCAAATGACACAGATAATGAAATCAGCAAAGACCTTGAAACAGCTGTTATACACATAAATATGTCCGAGTATTTAAAAGGAAATAAGAACATAATTAGGAGAGAAATGGAAGATATAAGAGGAAACAAAACAAACCTTAAGGTGTAGAAAACTAAAATATATGAATTGAAAGATTGTAAAAACTAAAAAGCAGATTAGACATTGCAGAAGAAAAGATGAATGAATTTAAAGACATAGCAGAAAACTCTATTCAAACTGTGCTACGGGAAAAAGAAAAAAGACTGAAAAACAAAGATTCAATGACCTGTGGAACAATATTAAGTGCCCTTACATATACAAACATACCCTGGCTTAATGCACTTTATTGTGCTTTACAGATATTCTATTTTTTTAAACTTTTATAATTCATAGGAGGTGGTCAAAATAACATTAACAAGAGTTTGGAAGAAGTTGAATCCAGTCCTCATTTATGACTTTGAGAAGTTCCTAACTTCAGGGAAGGAATAATTGCAGATATAGTGAAAACAGCAAAGAAAACTAGAATTAGAAGTAGATCCTGAAGATGTGACTGAATAGCTGAAATCTCATGATAAAATGTAAATGGATAGGAGTTGGTTCCCTTTGATGAGCAAAGAAAGTGGTTTCTTGAGATGGAGTCTACTTCTGGGGAAGATGCTATGAATATGCCTGAAATGACAGCAAAGGATTTAAAAGAGTTCATAAAGGCTTGGCGCCCACTCAGTGGTTAGGGTGTGACTACATACACCAGGGCTGTCGGGTTTGAACCTGGCCTGGGCCTGCTAAACAATAATGACAACTATGACAAAAAAAATAGCTGGGCATTGTGGTGGGTGCTTGTAGTTCCAGTTACTTGGGAGGCTGAGACAAGAGAATCGCTTAAGCCCAAGAGTTTGAGGTTGCTGTGAGCTGTGACACCACGGCACTCTACCGAGGGTGACGTAGTGAGACTGTGCCTCAAAAAAAAAAAGAAAGAAAGAAAGAGTTAATAAACTTAGGTCATAAAGCAGCAGCAGGGTTTAAGAGGAGTGACTATGATTTTGAAAAAATTTCTACTGTGATACTATCAGACATCACCTGCTGCAGAGAAATCTATGATGAAAGGAAAAGTCAATTGATGTAGCAAATGTCAGTGATGTCTTACTTTAAGAAATTCACATAGCCACCCCCACCTTCAACAGCCGCTACACTAATCAGTTAGTACCTATCAACACAGAGATAAGATGCTCCACAGCAAAAAGATTACAACTCACTGAAGGCTCAGATGATTGTTAGCATATTTTAGCAATAAAGTATTTTTAATTAAGGCCTGTAAATCATTTTTTAGACATAAGGATATTACACACTTAATAGACTACAATATAGTGTAGATGTAACTTTTATATGCACTGGGGAACCAAATACTTTGTGTTACTTGTTTTTTGTGATATTTGCTTTATTGCAGTGGTCTAGAATGAACCTACAATATCTCTAAGGTATGCCTGTGTATTATTAGAGCTTTTGAAAAAGGAAGAGAGGACAGAGAAAACATATGATGGAATAATGGCAGAATTTTTTTCCACATTTGATGAATAATCCACAGGCTTATGAATCTCAAAGAATTGCAAGCAAGAGGAGACTACACCAAGGCACATCACAATTAAATTGCTGGAAACCAATGATACAAGAGTAACTTAAAAGCAGAGACAGAATGAAAGACACATTACATACAGGAGAATGAAGATGAAAATAACCTCCTGTTTCTCATAGAAATAATGCCAGCTAAAGGAAGGTGGAACAATATATTTAAAGTACTGAATTTTTTAAAAAGTCAACCTAGAATTCTATGTTCAGAGAAAGTACCTTTCAAAAGTAAAAGCTATAGTAAAAATGTTTATGATATTGGCTTTGGCAGTAATTTCAAGGATATGACATGAAAGTAGTAGCAGCAAAAGAAAAATTAAATACTGAAGACTCTGATGATCATTAGCATATTTTAGCAATATATTTTGACTTTATCAAAATTAAGTCTGTTTCTGCATCAATGAATATCATCAAGAAAGAAAAAGAACATCCCATTAAATGAGAGAAAATATTCATCCTTCTAACAAGGGGTTATATTAATATATAAAGAAGTCTTAAGACCCAACTATTAAAAAAAAAAACAAACCCCAATTTTAAAAAATGGACAAAAGTCATTATCCTAAGTGAACAGAAAAATAAATGCCACATGTTCTAACTTATATGTGGGAGCTTAACTATAACTACAAAAGGACACACAGAGTTGTGTGATGGACAGAAGAAACATGAGAATGGGAAAGAATAAGGGATGAAAAATTACCTTTGGGGTATCATGTACACTACTTGGGTAATGGGTGCACCAAAAGCCACTAGACAACATATACATGTACTGGAATTCAATTTCTATCCCATAAATCTATTTTAAATTTTTTTTTTTAATCTTTAATGGGCAAGAGACTTGAATAGACATTTCTCCAAAGAAAATATGCAAATAGCCAGTAAGCACTTGAAAAGATAATCAACATCATTAATCATTATAAAAATGCAAATTAAAACCACAATGATACTCCAGTTCACACCTACTAAGAAGGCTATCATCAAAAAACATTAAGTTGTGGCATGGACATAGCATTGGAATCCTTCCTTATGCTTTGCTTGTGGTAACAGAACATGCTGTAACTGTTGTCAAAACCATTTGGTAACTTCTCAAAAGATTAAAGACAGACTTACTATATAATCCAGTATTTCCACTAGTAGGTCTATGTCCAAAAGAATTAAAAGCAGAGACTAAAACACATATTTGTGTATCAATGCTTATAGCAGTATTATTCACAATGGCCAAGAGTTGGAAACAACCCAAGAGTCCATCAACAGATACAGGGATGTACAAAATGTGATATTTACATACCATGGAATATTATGCAGCCATAAAAAGGAATGAAATTTTGATATATGTTACAATACGGATGCACCTTGAAACCATTATGCTTAGTGAAATAAGCCAGACACAAAAGGACAAATATTACATGCTTCCACTTCCATGAAGTACCTAGAACAGACATTTTCATGGAGACAGAAAAAATAGAGGTTCCCCAGAGATTAGGGAACAGAAGGCAGAGGAAATTATTATTTAGTGATTATAGAGTTTTCTGAGTATGGTGAAAATTATTTAGGTATGAATAGTGGTAATGGTTACACAATATTGTGAATGTACCTAATGCAGGCGAATTTTACATTTATGAATGGTTAAAATTATAAATATATAAATTTCACCATAATAAAATAATAAGAATATACCAAAATGAAACAATTTAGAGGAGCAAAAAGAAGTACAAAATCAATTATAATTTTCTCCTCTGAAGATAAATGCAGTTATATTTTATGGAAAATCTTTCTGCACATTTATAGGTTTAATAAAAATGGAAATATATAGCATCTGAATTTTTATTAAACAATAAACATGTCTCTGTCATTATAAAAAGACTAAATATTGATGTATTCAGGTAAATAACAGCTGAAAGAATTTGATATAAGCAGACCTGCACTATAAGAAATGTTTGAAAATTAATTCTACACAGAGGGATGAAAAGTATCAGAAAAAGTAAATATAAGCTGTTCCCCTCAATTTTAATTTGCTTTACATTGAAGGACTCACTTTGAATTGAATATACTAAACCAAAGATACATAATCTTGTGTTACTTCATCTGTCCAGCTATGTGTTGTCCATTCAGTCATTCATTCAATAAATATCATTTTGCCACTATTTGGGGCAGTGGCTATTTAATGGAGACTATGAGAACAAGGTCCCTTTAATCACAGAGCTTTTAATCTACTGAGGAAATGCCAGTTATTATTTACAAACACATATGTGAAAAGATAATTATAAATTGGAAGACAGAAAAAGAGAATAAGAGGTTAGGAAAGGAAAGTATCAGAACTGATTTCAAAGGCCATCCCCCACAGTTCTCTGCTTTTCATTGCATGGTCAAGCAATATTAATCAGCTTCGTAGTTCACCCATGTTCTACCCAGTTTCTCACTTGTCTTTGCCCCAACTTTTCAAATAATTTGTGTAGGCAAGCTGTCTCTATTTCTCACTTAAGGATTGGCTCCTCACTCCTCTCAAATAGGTTTCCACCCTACCAATAGTATGCTAATAAGATGATGGATTGGGAAGACTCCCCAGAAGCAGAGCCAGAGATGGGTATTTTTTTCAAATGACTTATTCATGGAGTGCTCTCAACACAAGGGAGCTAATAGGGAAAAGACGGGAGAAAAGTCTAGGTAAAAATGTCATATCAACTGGACACAAGCTTCAGCCAAATTCATGGGGAGTTCTATGAATTTCCCCACAGAAACAAGAGAAGCAGCCCTTTCTACCTCCCAGTCAATCAGTCGTTGGCTGTAGGAAACAGAGAGGGCAAAATGAGGAAGAGGACTATACTGTTACTAGTTTTTACTACTAGTAAGAGCTAATTCTTAAATTTCACCAAATTTTGCAAGCTTATTGTTGAAGACAGCCATTATAGAATGTTAAGTTAAAGGTATAGTAAATTAATAAATAAATAAAGCATGTTAAAACCCAAACTCATCATTGCCTTGTCATTTTACTATATTTTAACCATGTTCTTGAATTACATCTATTGTATTCCATAGGTATAAATATTATATGATGATACACCAGTAAGTACATCTTTTGAATTTCAGTTTCAGTGCTATAACCCCTGGTAAACTCAATTCTGTTTTATATCTCTATGAATTTGCCTGTTCTAGGTACCACACAGAAGTGAAATCATGCGATATTTGTCCTTCTGTGTCTGGCTTATTTCATTAAGCATAATGTTTTCAAGGTGCATTTGTGTTGTGATAGGTAGCTTGAAATCAGGCATGATTGGTATATTTATATAGAAACTGACAAATACTAAAAATTGGGCTTGGTTTATTATTTCTTTAGTCATCTAGTCTTAAAAAGGTTATAGAGAAAATGATACTAAACTAGCCATTACGTTGTGAATAGCATCAAAAAAAATTAAGGAAAATTCTTTAAATATTTAGTAATTATTATCTGATTCAGCAAAGAAGTCATTCATGTCATTGATGAAATTCTGGCATACATCTTGTTTCATTTCTCTTTTCCTCATTGATACAAACAAAAAATCAACTAGCTTTGTCTAAGAACTGCATTTGTTCATCAACTGAATATATAAGTAGGCTATGAATACAGGAGTTTGAGGGGGGAGCATTCTGTGAAAATCAATTAGCTATATGAAATTTGGAGTAAATGGTGGATATTTCATTATTATTGGTAAATTGTATACTATACATCCTTCACATTGGTAAAATTTAAAATAAAAGGAAGGATGGAAAGATAGATCAATAGATAAATAAAAAGATACACAAATATACACATAGATAGATGATAATGGATGCAAAAATATTTTTCCAGAAAGCTGGTTGTTAACCATTCACCAGAACACAATGGAGTTGGGGATGGCAATGCCCCTTACCCCATTTGGATGAGGGTAATTCTTCAGATAAAAAGGTCACGTGAGCCCTTAGCAAACAACACTCTGAGTGTTAAGAGTATAAATGCAACACCCTGGTAAAGGAAATCTGAGCACGATACAACAGCATCCCATAGATGGCTAGTGACCTCTGTGTTGTTAAATCCAATGGGCTCATGATTCCAACTACTTGTCTTCTCAGTAGCAGTTGACTGTTGATCACACTCTTCTCTTTTAAACTGTCTTCTCTTGGCATTTTTCCTAACCCTTTGGCCTTTTGGAAACACACACTACTTTGCCTTTTCTTCTTCCATTAATTTACCCGTGGGAGTTCCTCCAGACTCAGTGCTAAGACCTCCTCTGCTCATTCTCCACCGTTTTTGTAGACCTTCTAATCTACTCTCATGCCTGCATTTACCATAGATATATCAAGAGCTTCTAAATGTCTATTTCCAGCACATATTTCTCATCTTAGGCCCAGTCTCGTATATCCTATTGCTTATTCAACAACTCTGCTGGGATATTTCATGAGAACTTCATGAAATAGTTCTTAATTCTTCAAAAGTTTTTCTTTCTCCTTCTAGTATTCTTTACCTTAGCAGATGGCATTATAATTCACCCAGTTACTTGTGCCCAAGTAGGGAAAATATCCTTTACCTTTCTCTCTCTCTTCTCTCTCCCCCACCAGCAAATTCTACTGTTTCTGTAACATAACTTAACCATTTCTTGAATCATCTACTTCTGCATCTATGTGGTAATTTCCTACTTGAGACAGGTTGCTTAGCTGCTCTCCCAGCTAAGCAAAAAATATATATCTAAGAAGATTAAAAATGAACAAGTTGGCCTCACCTCTACTCTTGCCAGAGCTGCAATCTCCCTGAAGTTGGACTTGACAACAATTCAGAACTAAGCCAAAGCAGCCTGCCCATGCATCCTTTAAGTACAGAGCCTTTTCACCCTTTTTTATTTTCCTTTGCTACGGTCTACCCCAATTTGGTGCAGAGGCATTCTATAAATCGATCTGTTCTTCAAGCCTCACATTTGAAATTCAGAAAATTTTCCCTTGAGTTCCTCTAAACTATCATATGATCTCCTTCCTCCTGACTGAAAGTGAGGGAGGACGAGAAGTATCTCATCCCCAGACTCCCATGTCCATTGCCATTCTTCTTCCCATAATTTAAAAAGGCAGGGGCAGGTAGGTTTCTCTTCCTTCTTGTCTGCCAAATAAATGCAAATTGAAACCAGATTAGCTACCTTTTCCCTATCAAAATAAATTAGTTTTATTTGAAAAAAGGGATGATGAAATGAACATTTTCTTATAGCATGGATAGGAGGACAATGTAATACAATCTCTTTGGAGGAAAACATCTGGCAATCTCTATCATTTGCTCAAGTGCACTAATTCTAATTCTAGAAATATATTATTTTTAAAACTACAAAAGACAGGTGAAGGTTTGTGAACAATGATACTCATCACAGTGTCCTTTACAAAATCTAAAACTGAAAATGACTGAATTCCAACCAACAGCGATTAGTAGTATAACCTACCACATATCCATATGGGGGAATATGATGACTTCAACTAAGTTCAAAAAGTTTGGAATTACTTACAACTCAACCAAAGTGAGAAGCTCATGTCTTTTTCCAAATCCTTTATGCTATATGATCTCAGCTAAGCAAAACATATATATCTAAGAAGATTAAAAATGAACACAACAATGTTACTTCTGAGAGGTTGGCTTATGAGTGCTTTTCTTGCTTCCACATCATACTTTCTGTATTTTTCATATTCTCTACCTTCTGTTGAGCACTATTATATGCCATTTGTTCTTATAGACACTGGAGATGCAGCAATGGGAAAAGCAGAACACATAAAATTCTTACTTCTGTGGAGCCTCAGCCTCACTGAGAAGATAAACAATAAAGAAATTTTTAAAATCAGAATAGGGAGACAGAGCAACATAGCAGTCTAGAGATATCTTTGCAGCTACTGGTGGAGAGATTAGACAGAAAGGACTACAGCCTCCTGTGGCTGGAGTGTCCTGCTGGAGGCATCACTTCTGGCGATCAGGGAGGTAGTGGGAGACTCCAGGAGCCAACAAAGAGGTCTGGAGCACTGGAGAACTGGCACAGAAGGCAACAGAGGCTAGCTGGTTTGTGGCAGGTTTCATACAGAGAATGGCAGTCTGGCAGTTTTTTCTTTGACCTGTGGCCTTGCTGGAGCTACCTGGGGAGAGTTTGTGTGAGCAAATGATCTTAAACAGTGTCCAATGGCCAGCATTGAGCCACTGGGCAGAAAAGAACTCTCCTCATTGCTGCTGGCAGGGCACCACCACTGTGGAAGAACTGCCCAGGAGGAACAGCCTACAAGGTTCTAGTGGCAGTTCTGGTGCACATGCTGAGCTGGGCAGCCACCTTAGGGGAGACTCTAGCAAAACCCACTTTTCTGTGAAAGCCACTTTGTGGCCAAGGAGCACTTATTGGAAAGTTCGGGTGTGTTTCTTAAGTACGCTAACTAGAACTTCTAGCTCCCAATATTGTGTGGATTGAGGGCAAATAAATGTGGAAAATCAGAACAGGTCCCTGGGACAACTAGATAGTGGCTTCCAACCCCCAACTTTTACAGCCATACCAGCATTGTGATTAACATTTCCTAACTCCAGAATATTACTTGTTGACCAGGCAATATATTGCAATATATATATTTGTTCCTTTTTTTGTTCAATTTTCCCCCTAGAATTTTTTTTTCTTGTTTCTTAGTTTTGTTTTCATATTTTTAATTTTTCATTATTTCTTTCTTTAATAGTAGTGGCTCTAATTTTGCTACAGTTTTCCTGCTCCATTTATATTTTTTTCCAATTTTTTTTCCCTTAGGGTTTTTTTCTTTTCTCTTGTTTTTTCTGTTTTTACTGTTCATTTTTCCATTTTTACTTTCTTTAACGATAAGGGCTCCATTTTTGCTATAGTTTTTCTACCCCTTTTCTTCCTTCTTTCCTTTCTATTTCTCTTTTTCCTTTCTTTTCATAAAGATTTTTCTAGTTTTCTTATTTTTCCCATATAAATTTCTCAAACAACAACTAAGATATATTCCTTTTTTATACATGTTATACAACTTCATCTTCAATTTTCTTTATATACTTTTGTCATTTTTTTTCTTTTTCATGATCTGTTTTATTCTTTGTCAATATTTATGGGCCAGAGCTTCACCCTGAGGCCTGGATTTGGGGGGAGGGACACAGCATTTGCCTGGCCCAAAGAGACTTTGATCCCCTGGTTGAAGGTGTCCTTCTAGCTTTGGCCTTCGGAAGGACACTGTTGGTAGCTTCCCACTGCTGGAGTATATTTTTCTCTCTATTTGGAGGTGTCTTGTTTTTTTCAACCTGTTAAAGAGCTCCTGACCTTCAAGGACTTACACATCCCAGCCCCCAGAGGTTGGGAAGTGTGGGTGTGGGTCAAAGCACCCAGCCGAGCACTACTTTTCTACCATGTTTCTTTCTGTTGTTCTCTTTTTTGCCAACATTTCCTTTTACCCCCTTGCCCTTTTTCTTTTTCTTTTCTCTTTTTCTATCTTTTCTCCCTTCTTACTCTTCACTTATCTCGTCCTTTTGGCCATATACCAAAAGAACACTTCAATACCTAAGCACAGAGATAAGGTAATTTAAAGAGAAGAAAGAAGTGAAAGGAAAAAGTAGGGGAAGGAAGCAGACAAGAGAAAAAACATTCATTGGGAGGAACCAACAGGAAAATCCTGGCAACAGGAAAAACCAGAACAGATCACCCAAAGATCATGAGGTAGCTACCACAGAGGATTCCACCTACAAAGAAATGATGGAAACAACAGAAAGGAAATTTAAAATGATATGGCAAAAACAATGAAGGAAATTTCTGAAAAAGTGGAAAATAACAAAAAGGAAATTCAAAAATAGAACCAAATAAGGTACAAAAGATATAAAAAATATAGAAAGAATATATTGGAACTTAAGGAATTGAAAAAGAGTCAATCAGGGAACTTAAAGATACAATAAAAAGTATTTTTTTTTATTTTTTTTTTTTAATTTTTGTAAGACAGAATTTATTCACAGAAAAGAAAGAAAAGAATACAGAAAACATTAAGGCATCTGTTAGAGGGAGATAATTCTAGTGGGGAGAGAGAAGCTCTCTCTGTTTCTCTCCCAGTCTTTCC
>CAUYON010009663.1:0-21158 GCA_963573935.1 Arctocebus calabarensis | reverse complement strand
CTCACAGCAACCTCCAATTCCTGGGCTCAAGCGAGTCTCTTGCCTCCGCCTCCCAAGTAGCTGGGACTACAGGCGCCCGCCACAACGCCCGGCCATTTTTTTTTTTTTTTTGGTTGCAGGCCTCATTGTTGTTTGGCGGGCCTTGGGGCTAGATTCGAACCCGCCAGCTCAGGTGTACATGGCTGGCGCCTTAGCCTGTTGAGCCACAGGCGCCGAGCCTGCCCCAATTTTTAAAATTTTCGTAGAGACAGTTATTTCATTGCCCAAGCTAGTCTCAAACTCCTGGCCTCAAACCATCCTCCCACCCTGGCCTCCCAATGTGCTGGGATTACAAGGCTTTTCTTAATGATTTTTTTTTTTGCAGTTTTTGGCCAGGGCTGGGTATGAACCTGCCACCTCCAGCATATGAGGCCAGCTCCCTACTCCTTTGAGCCACAGGTGCCTCCCCTTTCTCAATGTTTTAAGCAGAGCCCTGCCCACCCATGCTGAAGGGCCCCTACCGTAGAAGACAGATGGTGGGTCATGAAAGAAGGGGTAGTCAGTGCCAAAAAGCAGGTAGGTACTGTAGCTCCAGGAGCCCAGGTAGAAGAGAAACTTCCAGGCGCTCTCAGGCATCTTGGCAGCATCTCTAGGCTGGAGGCGGTACCGCTTGGCCAGTGGCTATAGGGGAGAAGGCAGGTGGAGCACCCATTGGCCAGGGCTCTCTCCCATGGTGGGGAAACCGGGGCCCTGGGACTCCCCAAGCTGGGCAGGGGGAAAAGCCCAGCCACTATGCCCACAGCCGTCTGGAGCGTAACCAGAGTCCACAGGCACCTGCTAAGGGCTAAACTTAGTGCCCAGCTGTCTGCTTGTGGCAGGGGTGGCGAGGGGGGTGAGGGAGGAGACCCTGGGGTGGATGGAGGAAGGCTGTGGAAGCCCAGAGGAGTAGGAGGGCTGGGAGTCACAGGAAGACCAGGACAGGGAGGAGGAGGAGGAAATTTACGACAGGAGAGGGGTTATGGGAGTTGGCCATGTTGTGAAGGCAATATGGAGGGGGATATGTGGACACCTTCAGGAATACATGGGGATTCCCACACGGGAGAGGGAAAGGGAAGCGAGAACTTGAGTAGAAGAGGTCACCTCAGGGGGAACCACAATAACAAAGTGAGGTGCAGAGAGTTGCAGGGTTGGGGCAGGGAGACCAGCAGCTCCTGGGGGGATGGGGCTGCAGAACTGCTGGGCCAAGCCCCCGCCCCTTTCCCCCAAGGCTGAGGGGGCTGGGAGCCAGAGCAGTTGTCATGGAGACAGCTAGAGCCGGCTCCTGTAACCCCTGGCAACCGGGCTGCTGCCAAGAAGATGAGCTTTGGAAAACCCTGTAGCCCCTCCACCCATTTCTTGGGAAGGGCGAGCCTCAAATTGGGATGAGCACCCCACCCAAGCTAGGGATGGCTTGGGGCAGGAGGTTGACTGGGCCCCAGGAAAAGTGAGCACACATCCTTGCTCTTCCCCTTCCTTCCCCCTCCATCCCTGGTAATCTAAGAGCAGCCACATCCCCTGCCCCACCTTCTGCTTCCTTGCTGAAAATTGGGAAGTAGGAGGAAAATCAAAGCAGGACAGGGACAGGGTCCGCTTATGGAGAGACTCTTTTTTTTTTTTTTTGAGACAGAGCCTCAAGCTGTCACCCTGGATAGAGTGCTGTGACATCACAGCTCACAGCAACCTCCAATTCCTGGGCTCAAGCGAGTCTGCCTCTGCCTCCCAAGGAGCTGAGACTACAGGCACCCGCCACAACACCTGGCCATTTTTTGGTTGCAGCCATCATTGTTGTTTGGCGGGCTGGGCTGGATTCGAACCCGCCAGGTCAGGTGTACGTGGCTGGCGCCTTAGCCCGTTGAGCCACAGGCGCCAAGCCTATGGAGGGACTCTTAAGTGCCTCCCCTTCCCTACAGCAAAGAGGGAGCTGGGTTCTCTCCCGTGGGGATGGAGGAGGGAGGAGCAGTCAGACAACAGGCCATCCTCGACTTAACAAGGGCCAGCCTCTTTCTGGCTAGCAGAGAAAGGCCTCTTTGTTGGTTCTGGGCACTCTGTCCCAGCATCCTCTACCACCTCCAGCCAAACTGGGACAGCGTGACCCCAGCTGGTCTACGGGGCTGTCAAGCTAAGCTAGAGACCTAAACACCTTCCCACCAGCCCCCACAACAGCGATCACTCCTCAGGAAAAGTAGTAGGGTCAGGTACCAATGTCACCACCATGGTCACTCTCTGGCCTCACCAGAAATGAGGCAATTCTGCTGTCATCCCTTGGAGGCAGTACAGTCCAGCCCTAAGCACCAGGCCATGTCACCTTCAAAGGAGGGACCACCAGAGTGGCAGGGCGCCCAGGCCTTTGCCATCCCTAGTCAGAGGGTGGCGCTGACCCCAAACAGGCGCGAGGCGGCCACCAGGCAGCTCCTGCCTCTTCCAGATAGCAGCAGGCAAGACGAGACGTTTGCGCTCCACACGGACCCCTCAGGGACGGAGAAGCAGACCCTGCTCTGGCTCAAGCCCGCCCCGAATGGCCAGGAGGAGCATGGTACAGAGGCCTCAGAACGAAGAGCTCCCTTCCCATTCTTGTCCAGGGCTCCTCTGTCCCCGGCTCGAAAGAGCGCGCAGAAACCTGAGCAACCCACTGCGCAGGGCCTATTGTTCCAAACTGACCGGAAAGGATTCCTCCCGTGTCCTGAACACCCTACCTGTATCGGGACCCCACATTCCAGACTCACCTCAGCCCTGCCACACCCCCGCATCCACCCCAGGCCCCTACGTTGCACAGACAGAAAGGGGCACACGGTGGCCCAGTTTCTCCCGTCCCGGGCCCCCTTCCCGCCCTGGCTTCTCCCAGCCTGGGGTCACCCAGGTCACGGCCCCCAGCCACACTGACCCGAAAGAGGCGTGCGGTGGCCGCCGAGCGCAGCGCGGTCCAGCCGAGCGCGCCGAGAGCCAGCAGCAGCAGCTCGGGCGGCGCCAGGTGCGCGTGCTCAGCCAGGCCGCGGCGGGCCAGTCCCCAGCCGCAGTCCGCACAGCCCCGCGCCGCCGCCAGCGCGCTACCCCAGCCGCGCTGCACCAGCTGCGCGTAGCTCGGCATGGGCTCGGGCCCCGTTGGCCCTGCCGCTGTCCCCACCGCCGCCATGCCGCTAGCTAGTCCGATATCCCCGCTGCCTGTGCCCGCCCGCGGTGGTCACCAGAGCTGCTCGGCCAGCGTCACGCGCCGCAGCTGGGCCGGGGACGCGCGGGCGGGGAAGTGAGGCGGCGCCAGCGCAAGCTCCGCCCCGGGGTGGGGTGGGGGTTGTAGCCAGGGTGTCGCCGAGGGGACACGGGGCGACCCAAAGGTGGCAGTTCTCCACTGGAGGAAATCGAGGGGCGGAGCTGGACATGGATCCCGAGAGGCCCTGCTTACCCCCATGTCGCTGCCCCGGTGCGCCTGTCCCCACCCTGGGCTCCACCATCTGACCACCGTGTCCGCGGTTTGGGGTAGGGTGGGTGCCTGGAGACAGTACCCTCAGCCGGCACCCCTTCTTTTTCTGGTCCTTCAATTGGCCCCCTCCAAGGCTCTGGCCAGGCCCAGATCTCACCATTCCCTGGGAACCTGGCTCCTCAGTCTTAGATCCCAGCACATCTTGGCACAGTCCTGGAACCATCCTATAGTCTCCCTGAATCTTGAAAAAGGACATGGCCCATTTGTGGGTGTGGAAACAGTCCTCTACCCCAAGGGGCATTTGGCTACACCTGGTACTTAACAATGTGCTCCATCTTGGACTCGGGACTTGTGCCACTTGCCAGGCTTGCTCCTCTGAATCTCTGGTAGGCTGCTGAGGACTCAGAGACAGATTGTGAAAGGGGGCTGCTCATGTTGTGGGGGGCAGTCCTCTGGAGGAAGGAGAGGGCTATGTCCCAAGTCAGGGCCACCTGTTTGCTGCTTTCTGCAGCCTTGGGGACTGTGCAGGCTTTGCAAGGAGGTGGAAGGAATAAAGACTCAGAAAAGTTAGATCAAGATTATAACTTCACTGGGGCTCCCACAAGTGACCTTCCATGATCTACTGAGCAAACCCTGGGCCCAAAGTCCCCAATGGCTGTCAGTGAGGACACAGGTCACCTCACCTAGCACTGCTGGCCCCCCACATTCCAGCACCCAGGCCTTCAAGGTGCAGCATGCAGGAATGGGCCCTCCAGGAGCTGGGCTGGCTACCATTCAGCCACCAGCCCAGCCTGACCTTTAGGCACACAGGTAGAGGTGCCAACAGGGGCTTCCCCTTCCTCCTCTCACCCTACATCCAAGCTCTGAAACACATGCAGGAGGCCCCACATTGAGATGTCCCAGAGTTTGGCCATCTCTGCACCCATGCAGCCTTGAGCTGCCTTGAGCCACCCTCTGGCCTCCTCTCTGGTGTCCTGGCTCCCTCCTTACCACACACAGAGGCTACAGGGAGCTGCTGACTCTAAGGTCAGCTCTTCTGCTCACCGCCCTCCATGGTTTACATCCTATTCAGTGAAAGCCCAGCCCAGCGTCTGTCTCTTACCACACGGGACTCCCCACTTCTCCCAGTATGCCACACTCAGTTCTGCTCAGGGCCTCTGCACTGGCAGTTCCTCCTTCTTGGTATATTGCTCCCCTAGGTAACTGCAGAGCTCTTCCCTCACTTACTCCTGGCTTTCTACAGATGTCACCTACCCACTATGCCTCCCTGACCCCTAGCTAAAGCCCTCCCCCACCATCTGTTCCATGCACATCCCACTCTTTATTCCTGAATGTGCACTCTATGTGGGTAGGAATTTGTCCTGTTGGGGTGGGACATTAACAGGCCCAGCCTGTGGGAGGTGTGAAACCAGAGATGTGATGCCATAGGTTCAGCCAGGCCTCTTGGCAATCCCGGACCTTCCCAGCTACCTCCCTCCACACCCCCAGCCAACACTATCTGGTCAACATGGTGCCCATTGGTCATGAGAGAGTCTCTGCCTGCCCACCCACTGGCCCCAGCTCAGCCTCGAATTTCTTTTTGGCAGGTCCAGCCAGGAGGCCAATAGGTGGGTGCAGGGCAGAAGTGCAAAGTGGCTCTTGAGGCCTTGTGAAGGACTGCTGAGGGTCAGTTCTGAAGTTGGTGTCCCTCCCCCACCCAAAGGGCCACTCCTGTTCTCCCGTAAGTGGAGCTCATCCCCAGGACCCCTTGCCCAGGAAGGCCTCTTTTGCCACCTCTCTCTTCTACCCAGCATGGAGGTGCTAGGCGTAGGCCCACTGCTTGATGTGGAAGTCACTTGCTGTCCTGTCCTTGGCAACCAGGACAGGGTTCAGTTTCAGGTGACTATTCCTAAGACAACTGAGACTGGACCCTGGTGGAGTAGGGTATAGTGTCTTATCTCTTCCCTGGAGATAAGATCAGATGTCAGCCAAAGGAGACATAGCCCTGTCTAGCTCCCCTACACCTCACAGCCCAGGGCTACCTCAGTGCCTTTGCACAGGTCTTGCTTGCTGTCCAGGTTTGTCCCCTGGAACCCAGACTGGCAGCTCTTTCTTATTATGTGAGGTAAACACTGCTCAATGGTGACTGAGAGGCTTGGCCAGCCCTTCCTCTACCCCTCATGGCCCTACCTATTGTCCCCTGCCCTTATGACAGCAGAGCTTGCTTGCTGGGGAGCTATCTCAGGAGAGAGCAGGAAGCTCGGTGGTGGAGTGGTAGCCAACCAAGACCAGCTGTCCTAGGGCCCAATGACCCTGACCACAGCAGTCCTCCATCTTGGTGGCAATTCACAAGAGAACAGTGAGCAGCAGAGTGCAGGATTAATATTCACTCCATGTGAGGTCCCATCCTGCTTTGCTGCCCTATTCCATCCCACCATCTCCAACTCCAGGCCACCTTGTGACCCACCAGGGTCTTGATTTGAATCACACGATGGCTATGTAACTTGCCTCAGTTTCCCTGGACACGCCCTTGGAGCCTTGGTTTCCATATAACCCCCCCAAAAGTAGCCAGAGCACAGCAGGTGGGGATGCCTTGGAGCCAAGATGTTTATTGACAGAGAGGGATGCTGCGGCCTTCCATGCAAGTGACCAGCTCTAAGAGGGCTGGGGGCAGATGTCAGGCAAGAGGCGCAGCAGGGTGGGCCTTGCTCTCCTGGGGTCTGCCTCAGGCACTGGGAGCGTACTGCAGCACCAGCCGGTCAAAGTCATTCTCCTTCCATAGGAAAGATGGAGGGGAGGTCAGGGGTGAGAGAGACAGAGACAGAGAGAATATGAACATGTGAGCCTGGCCTGAGTTCTGACCCTTCCCTGGCCCAGCTTGGGGAAAATGCAGCTCACCCTGGCCTGGTACTCCTTGATGAAAGGGTGGGACCTGTGGGCATCCTTCAGCTGGGACAAGTAACGGTTTGTCACCTGCAAGGGAGGCAGGGCTAGGTTAACCAAATGTGGGGACTCTACAGTGGCTCTGGACTGCCAGACAAGAGGTGGGTAGGGCAAGGAGCTCTGTTCTCCCTCCCACTGAGGTTGCCACACCCACCCTGGAATCAGGCTAATTGTAGGAAATACAACCTAAACAGTCACACATACCAAAGCAGTGCCCCAGAGTCCCTTTTCCCGGATGACATGGGATCACCAGAATTGCTCTCTCAGGCCCCTTTTTTCTTCCTATCTCCCACCCCCTACCCTTAAGTGGCATAGACCAGGGTCCCAGCCTAGCCAACCCAGGTTCAAACATATTCTGAGCCCACTTCTCTGTTGGATCCTTGGGAGCCGCTGACCCACTGTCTGTGGTTAAAGGACACCTGTACCACTAATTTCTGGGAACTCCTTGAGCCAATGGCAACTACCCCTTTTGCCCCAACTCCAGGCTAACCCTGATGTCCAGCCCCTGAGACCCCAGCCTGGCTCCAGGATAGCACCAAGGGGGCTGAGAAACCCTCTGTGCCTGGTCTTAGGTTGGGCTGGGGGGCAGCCTACCTCAGGGGCCTTGCCCAGGTGCTGGGACAGGACAATAAGGTTGATCAGCGTCTCTGGGTGGCTGCTGTCCTGGAAATGCAGATGGGGCAAGGTGGGCAGGGTCAGTAACTCCAGGCTCTCTAAGCCTACCCACTCATCCCTATTTTAGGCAGGACAGCAATCAGCACTGCCCTGGGGAGGGTGTGTGACCTGTACAAGGTCACTCCCTCAGAGGTGGGATGGGCCCTGGTCTGTTGGAACCAGTCTGCTCCACCTCCCCTCACCGTTCTGCAAGACAGTGACCTCAGAGGTGATGCAGTACCAAGAGACCAGAAGCCCCTAGCCTCCCAATTGCCATGCCAGCTACATCCCCTCTGCACCTCGGTTTCCTCATCTGTGAACCAGCCTGGGACATGACTCCCTTGTTTATGGGGACTTAGGAGGTGCACTTTTTTTTTTTTTTTTTGAGAGTCTCACTCTATGCCCCCAGCAGAGTGCTGTGGTGTCTTAGCGCACAACAACCTCAAACTCCTGGCTCAAGTGATCCCTTTGCCTCAGCCTCCCAAGTAGCTGGGACGACAGGCACCCACCATGACGCCCAGCTATTTTTTTTCTATTTTTAGCAGAGAAAGGGTCTTGCTCTTGCTCAGGCTGGTTTCAAACTCCTGAGGGCAGGCGATCCACCTGTTTCCACTTCCCAGAGTGCTAGCATTAAAGGCGTGAGCCATTGCACCCATCCAGGGAGGGGCATATTTATCACACAAATCTCAGTCCTGCTATGAATGAACCCAAAAGCCATGGGGCAGACCTGCTATCCCATCTTCTCCTGAGGTGCCTTGGCAAAAAGCTGCTAGAAAATTACTACTTCCGGGGCTCAGCGCCTGTGGCTCAACAGGCTAAGGTGCCAGCCATGTATACCTGAGCTGGCAGGTTCGAATCCAGCCCGGGCCCGCCAACAACAATGACGGCTGCAACCAAAAAATGGCCAGGCGTTGTGGCGGGCACCTGTAGTCCCAGCTACTTGGGAGGCAGAGGCAAGAGACTCACTTGAGCCCAGGAATTGGAAGTTGCTGTGAGCTGTGATGCCACCGCACTCCATTCAGGGTGACAGCTTGAGGCTCTGTCTCACACACAAAAAAAAAAGAATAAAGAAAATTACTACTTCCAGGCTTGGTGCCTGTAGCTCCATGAGTAGGGTGCCAGCCACCCACATTCATCATGGCAGGTAGGTTTGAGCCTGGCCTGGGCCTGCTAACCAACAATGACAATTGCAGCCAAAAAATAACCGGGTATTGTGGCGGGCGCCTGTAGTCCCAGCTACTCGGGAGGCTCAGATAAGTGAATCGCGTAAGCCCAAGAGTATGAGGCTGCTGTGAGAGCTCTGACACCACAGCAGTCTATCGAGGGCGATAGCTTGAGACTCTGTCTCTAAATAAATAAATAAATAAAATTACTACTTCCAGAGACAGGCGTGGTGGCTCATGCCTATAATCCTAGCACTCTGGGAGGCTGAGGTGGGTGGATGGGTTGAGTTCACAGGTTCAAGACCAACCTGAGCCAGAGCAAGACCTGGTCTCTAAAAATAGCCGGGCATTGTGGCAGGCATCTATAGCCCCAGCTACCTGGGAGGCTGAGGCAAGAGAATCGCTTGAGCCCAAAAGTTTAAGGTTGCTGTGAGCTGTGATACCACTGCACTCTACAGAGGGCTACAATAAGACTCCATCTTTTTTTTTGCAGTTTTTGGCTGGGGCTGGGTTTGAACCTGTCACCTCCGGCACATGGGGTCAGCACCCTACTCACTGAGCCACAGGTGCTAGCCAAGACTTCATCTTTTTTTTTTTTGAGACAGAGTCTCACCTTGTTGCCCTTGGTAGAGTGCCATGGCTTCACAGCTCACAGCAACCTCCAGCTCCTGGGCTTAGGGGATTCTCTTGTCTCAGCCTCCCAAGTACCTGGACTACAGGTGCCCGCCACAACGCCCGTCTATTTTTTTGTTGCAGTTTAGCCAGGGCCGGGTTTGAACCCACCACCCTTGGTATATGGGGCCGGTGTCCTACTCACTGAGTCACAGTTGCCGCCCAAGACTCCATCTTAAAAAAAAAAAGAAAATTCCTACTTCTAGGCAGATGATCTCACCTGCCCCAGCCCACTCACACTGGCTTCTGAGGCACACAGAACCCTACAACCTGCCTAACCCAGAAGACCCAGACTGCTTAGAGCAGAGACACACCATCCAAGCTGGACAAAGACCCTTACCCTAGTGCCACCCTTGCCTTGCTGGACACCTTTACTGAGATTCGACTTCTGCACTCCTAAGCCTCCTTGACTGACATCAGCTAGCATTCCCAGGAGCAGTTAAGTGAGGCTGCTCCAAAAGGAACAAACAGGAATCCCCTCCAAAAACCCCTCAAGAACAAGGGGCAGCCAAAGCCACGAGCCATTAGGGCCATGGAGCAGCAAGCCAGCCCCAGGTGGTGTTTCAAGGGATTAGGACAGATGGGAGTTATCTGTCAAGTTGTAGGACACGCCACTTATGCACTATAACAAAAGCCCCTGTAGGATGTGGTCATGAACATAGACTATACTTGAATTCTTCAGTGTTAGGTGTGTGTGTATGGGAGGGACTTTGACCACATGGGGTGACAAGAGACACACAGCCTGAGATGCCACACCAGGCCGTCTTTCTCATTAGAAAAACTGTTACTACAAAATGGAAAAAGCTTTCTTATCATAAAAATAACAAACTCAACATAAAGAGACCACAGACATTGGTCAGGAGACAACTGTCAAAACTACCCTGAGCAGGCAGTGATCTCTCTGCCTTCTTGACAAAGACCGGCCTGCTCTACTCTGTATAATGACTTGTGCCATCTACTCAACACTGAGTATAAATTCAAGTGAAGGACCCACTTGGAGGCTCCCTCCCAGGCAGCTGAGGTGACAGTGAGGACGGGGCCTATCCACTCAATCCAGGCTGCCTGGCTCTTATTTCCAAAAGAAGTTGGAATGTGGATATTCATTTGCAATCTTGATTTTTTAGGTCCTGGCAGCTGACTGAGCAGTAGAACCCAGGTGGGGTCACATGGTATCCCTGCAGGGACTCCATCACTCCAGTTACTGCCCATCCTGACCCCACCCTCAAACCATCTGGCCTTCCTGCCATCCCCATTCTGGGGACAGGGCCTGGGAGGTGGCTAGACCCTGACCTACCTTGTCAAGCGCCTCCTGCAGCACACCCTCAGCGGCCTCCCAGCGGCCCTGAGCCATGTGGCAGGCCGCCTGTCCATTAAGCAGCAGCAGTGTAGGCAAGCACTTGTCAGCCATCTCCTGAAAGATGTAGTAGGCATCCTGCAGCTTCTCACTACCCTGTGAGGACAGTCTGTGTCACTGCTGGTCACCCTGTTGTCCAGCCCTTCCCCTGCTTGTCCCCTCACACAGTAGAGGCCCACAGCCTGCCCAGCTGCTTTCTACAGAGCCCCCAAGCCCCTCAGTGCAGTCTATGCTCTGCTGAGGAGGCCAAATGACATCCAGTTGCCTCCCACCCAGCTACCCAAGTGTCCAGTTTATAGATGTGATAACTTCCACAGAAACATACAAAGACTCAATGCACAGGCTCGGTGCCTGAGGCTCAACGGGCTAAGGCACCATCCACGTACACCTGAGCTGGCGGGTTCAGATCCAGCCCAGCCCGCCAAACAATGCCAGCTGCAACCAAAAAATGGCCGGGCATTGTGGCGGGTGCCTTTGGTCCCAGCTACTTGGGAGGCAGAGGCAGGAGACTCGCTTGAGCCCAGAAATTGGAGGCTGCTGTGAGCTGTGATGCCATAGCACTCTGTCCAGGGTGACAGCTTGAGGCTCTGTCTCAAAAAAAAAAAAAAAAAAAAAAAGACTCAATGCACAGATGGTAGGACTGGGCTCGGAGCCTGGACCATCAGGTTACAGGGGCCATCACAGGTAGAGGCAGCTACGTGACCAATTGCCCTGACCTGCCAGCTTGCTAATGACTGACATTTGCAGGGGCAGCCTAAAGCCAAGGTGGGCTTTGGAGAAAGGTTAAATTACCAGAAAGATCTGTTGGGTTTGTCCCACTAAACTGGATGGATATTGCAAATCTATTGGCTAAGGCCTCAGCCCCGTGACAGGCAGATTTTTTATTTTTTTGTAGAGACAAGAGTTTCACTTTATCGCCCTTGGTAGAGTGGCGTGGCGTCACACAGTTCTCAGCAATCTCCAACTCCTGGGCTTAGGTGATTCTCTTGCCTCAGCCTGCCAAGTAGCTGGGACTACAGGCGCCCACCACTATGCCCAACTATTTTTTTGTTGCAGTTCGGCTGGGGTTGAGTTTGAACCCGCTACCCTCAGTATACGGGGCCAGTGCCTTACTGACTGAGCCACAGGCACCGCCATGATAGGCAGATTTTAACAAGCCCGTATAAAAGAACAACTCACAAAGGAAGTCAGGTCCTGGGAACCAGAAAAGAGGCTGCTCTCAGGCAGGGGTGCCCAGACTGGGGCTGAGGACACCTACAGGACTGCTAGGGAACAGTCAGAGCCAGGGCTGGCTAAGTACCAGGAGCCCAGAGAGCAGAGCCTAGCTAGGAGGAAGAGTCAGGCCAATTCTGGGTCTGGACCCTCTTTTCCACTACTGCTTGTTCACTCTGGCTCCAGCCAAGTCACTTGGCTCTGAAAAGCCTGAGTGAAGTCATGGTTGAGAAAGGCCAGAGCCACACCCATAGTGAGGGGGGATGATTCCTGCCCCATTCCTAGAGCCCTGTGGGAGCAAGGTCATTACAAGAGTGACCAGTGGCCTGGGTACAGACAGGGGTGGCCCAATGACCCCACTGGACTGGGCACCAATGATTTCTGTGCCTGTGAGGCCTTGGGGCTTACCACGGCCAGGTTGACCCAGGCAGTGGCAAGCTGCGTGAGTGTAGCATCCTCGTCCTGGTCCTGCATTCTTTTTAGCTCCTTCCTGGAGGCAGGAGAGAGAGGAGGGAAGGGCAGTGAGTAGCCAAGCGCTCACGTGGTACAGTCCACCTTGTTCCTCGCTTGGAGCCATAAGCTCCCCTACACACAATTTCCACAACTGAATGCCTGGGCTGTGTGTGCTTGCCTGCCACGTACTGGTCCTGAGAGGGTTGGGTTGGCCCTATCCCCTATGCCCAGGGCACCCAGCACAAGGTAGAACTCAGGAGAGAATCACTTAATTGAGGCACACTATGAACAAGTCTCGAGCAAGAGCCTTGGAAGCTGCAGTAAGAGACATGAATGGCCACCCACAGCCTCCAACCCAGTGACGCCATTTCCAGGGTCTGTTCTGAGAGATGACTCCAGTCAGGGCATGTGCCAAATAGCATGTACTTATGGGGGCAGCCTGCTCCATTCTCTTCTCACAGAGGGAAACTGAGGCACTGAGAGCAATGCCTCCTGTCCCTTATAGAATAGAATGAAATAAAAAAAAAAATGAATGAGCAGCAGAGGCTCTGGGGCATGTGGGGTGGAGGATGGAGGCAGACAGGGAACGGCTCACCGGGCGAGGTCCAGGCGGTCCAGCCTCAGCAGAATCTGCACTGTCATGGCCATACTGCAGGACAAGGCAAGTGGGTAGTCAACAGGTGTTGCAGCCACCCCCTCACCAGGGACCCACTCCATGTGTCTAGAATGTTACTAATTCCTCTAAGAGAGTTTGGACCAGCAGAGCAGAAATTATTCCCACATTTTGCTGATGAGCTTACTTGGGCCAGGGAGCTCTGGTGGGGCCCCCAGGGTGTAGACTTCCAGGCTCCCAGTCCGTGCACTGCCTACCCCAAGAAGAAACTGCAACTGACTTCACTTGTGGACAGAGAACCCTGTCCTGGGCCCATCAACAGGACTGGGAGAGTGTGCACTCAGGAATAAGACCCTGCAGAGGAGGGACACACACTTGCCCCACCCTCTGCTGCAGGGCTCTCGGGGCCCCCCCCCGTTATCTCGGTTCCCCTCATCCCCGGGCTGCAGTCACTCAAGGGGCCACTTCTTCCTGTGTTTCCCACCAGAAAAGGAACTGGTATCCAGACCAGTGCTAAGTCCATTAACTTGCTCACTATGTGCCATCCCTTATTCCCAAGCCCCTGCAGACCCCTTTGTGGATGGAGGTGGCATGTGAAGAAATACCACGATGATCATGTGATCACCACCTAACAACACACAGAGGAAGGCAGGCACTGCTCACAGGAAAGGGCAGGCATGTATTCTGTGACCAGAATCCGTGACTAGCATGGGCCCAAGATCCCACCCAGGTGGAGACTGGTAATGACTGACCAGGTCACACAGAGCTCCAGCACCCCCACATCAGAAAGCCCTGATGTTAGGCTGGCCTGAGGGTTCCAAGAAGGCATGAGAGACCAGGCCCAGGAATAGAAGGCTGGGGGAGGAAGGGCACAGAAATCATGAGCAGAGACAAAGACGCTTTCTGCTCTACCATTAAGACTTTGCAGCCCTGGACACTGTGGGAGCTGGAGCATGGACAGGAGACCTGGGCCTTATTTCAGGGCTGCCTCATTCACTGTTCCCATGACAACGGCCAGTGAGGCAGTTTGCATCCTGGGGGGAGGGGGACCCACCACTCTAGGCTATCCCCCTGGTGCAGGGCACGCAAGGCAGCGTCTGGGTTCTGGTCATGGAGGTAGATTGAGGCGGCCATAAGCAGGAAGGTGGTATTGGTTACATCCACACTCTTGCTCATCTCCCGGTCCAGCTCGGCCACGATGGCATCCCTGTAAGACAAAGGTCCACACCTGAGGCTAGTAGTGGCCAGGTCCCTGTGTGATCTCAAAAGGTCCTATTCCTTGGAAGCACACAGGCCCAGAGAGGGTGAACTAGACCCTAGGCATGCACAGCAGCACCCAAGACTCACTTTCCCCTGAGGTACTTCTCACCCTATACAAAAGGGGAAACTGAGGCCAAGAGAAATGGGGCTAGATGCTCCAGGCCTGGTAGGAAGGATGTGTTGCAGGAAGGGTTGTACCTGGCCCCATCCAGGAAGCATATGAATGACTCCCAGGGCCTTGAAGTGCCCTTGGCCTCAGTTTTCAGGGGCTATGGTGTCCATGGCACCCTGAACTTGGAGGGAACTGGCTGACATGGCGGGTGCCCCCATGAGTATAGGAGAGGAACTATGACTCTCACATCACCATCCCCAGGAGGGTGGTGGTCCTCACTGAGACTCTCAACTGTAACTGGCCAACCTTATAGGCCTCAAGCCCAAGTCTTTGAGTGGGACCTTGGCCTGAGTGCTGAGGGTGGCTATAGAGAAGACATGAGCCCCAAATGACTGCCAGAAGGGGGGCCTTAGGCAGCCCCATTGCTGGGGAGGCTGCCTTTCGCTCCTGACAACCCAGTGTGTCGGCTGTGCCCCCCAGGCAGACAATGTGCTGGGGGCCATAGGTGGGCTGGAGTGCAGGCAAGACCGAGGACCAGCTAGATGTGTCCCTATGCTATAGGTCACCTGAGCCTCAGTCTCCCTAACTGGAAAACAGAGCCCAAACTCCCATTTCCAAGAGCTGCTGAGCAGCTGACAAAAGGTAGGCAAAGGAGTCACTGTCAGACCAAAGCTACTGCTCCTCTGGGTCCCTACGAGTTTCTGTGACCCTGTAAGAATCTACAGGGGCACTAGAGGACTGTTTAGATACCTGTGTCTGAGTACTCCCCCCAGGGTGAGGCATGCTTGCTACCATCCAGATTCCAAAGAGAACTGGCTGCAGCTCCAGGCCCCGATTTACCAGTAACTTCAAATCTGAGCCGGTTTCCTCCTCTGTGTGGAGGGACCACATATGGGGGTCACACAGGTGGCATGAGAGGCTCCCAAGGCTGCCTTGGAAAGATTTCCTGAGGCCCCAGGCACATGGGAGTACATGGACACTGCCTTCGTTAGTGCTAATATAATGGTGTGATTTTTGTTTTAGGGGGTGTTTACCTGAGACAGGGACTCACTCTGTCATCCAGATTGGAGTGCAGTGGCATCATCATTGCTACTCCAGCCTCAGTCTCCTGGGCTCAAGCGATCCTACTAGCTTAGCCTCCCTGGTAGCTGGGACTACAGGTGTGTGCCACCATGCCAAGCTGATTTTTTCTATTTTTTATAAAGACAGGGTCTCACTACGTTACCCAGGCTGGTCTTGAAGTCCTGGCTCCAAGTGATTCTCTTGCCTTGGCCTCCCAAAGTACTAGGATTACAGGTGTCAGACACTGTGCTTGGCCTGCAGTGTTGTTAATGTGAGGTATAATTACTGATAAAGGCTCTGATCAACAGAACTCCCTTCACTGCCCAAGGGATGGTACAGAACACACCATGAGCCACCTTGCTTCACTGAGCACCTGCCCAGCCCACCTGCTTTACATGGGTTCTTTTTTGTGACACTCATAACAACTAATGCTCCTAGAGAGCCCAGTGTTCCTCACTAGTGAAGTACAGGGTGGGAGAAACAAGGGCCTTGGGAGGCTGCCTGTCTAAATCTCCTGGGCTGCTGTCACTAAGTAGCACATCCTGTGTGGCTTAAGACAGCAGGGATTTGGGTGGTGCCTGGGGCTCAGTGAGTAGGGTGCCGGCCCCACATACCAAGAGTGGCCAAACTGCAACAACAAAAAATAGACAAGCGTTGTGGCGGGCACCTATAGTCCTAGCTACTTGGGAGACTGAGGCAAGAGAAGCACCTAAGCCCAAGAAGTGAAGGTTGCTGTGAGCTGTGACGCCACGGCACTCTACCAAGGGTGACAAAGTGAGACTCTGTCTCTAAAAAAAAAAAAAAAGACAGCAGGGGTAGTGCCTGTGGCTCAAAAGAGTAGGGCGCCAGTCCCATATGCCAGAGGTGGTGGGTTCAAACCCAGCCCTGGCAAAAAAACTGCAAAAATAAATAAACCAATAAATAAAAATAAAAATAAGAAGACAGCAGGGATTTGTCATTTTAGCTCAGGAAATAAAGGTGTCAGCAGGGATGGTTCCTTCTGGTGTTTCTGAAGGAGACCCCATGCAACGTCCCTCTCCTGGATTCTGGTGGTATATGTGCTTGTTGGTTTACAAATGTATCATCCCACCTCTGTAGGCTTCCCCTCTCTATGTCTGCCTCCTTTTGTCTCTTATAAGGACAAAGTTGTTGGTTTCAGAGTCACCGTAAATCTAGGATGACCTCATCTGAAGCACCTTACCTTAATTTGCTCTGCAAAAACCTTTTTTTTTTTTTGAGCCAGAGTCTCACTTTGTTGCCTTTGTTAAGAGTGCTAGGCTGATCTCGAACTCAGGCAATCCACCCATCTCAGGCTCCCACAGTGCCCTTTTTTTTTTTTTTTTTTTTGAGACAAGAGTCTCATTTTGTCACCATTAGTAGAGTGCCATGGCGTCATACCTCACAGCAACCTCAAACTCTTAGGTTCAAGCAATCCCCTTGCCTTAGCCTCCCAAGTAGCTGGGACTACAGGCACCTGCCACAACACCTGGCTACTTCTAGAGATGGAGGTCTTGCTCTGGCTCAGGTTGGTCTCGAACCTGTAAGCTTAGGCAATCCACCCACCTTGGCCTCCCAGAGTGCTAGGATTATAGGCGTGAGCCACTGTGCCCAGCCAAAGACCTTTTCTTCAAACAACATTGACAAGTACCTGGGACAGGACATGAACATATCTTTTGGGGACACCATTCACCCCACTATACCACCTCTGAACATGAGCAACTCCCTAGAGTCTCAGGCCTCCCTAGGTGAAGGGAGATGGTGCTGGGGGTGCTACCTCCATGGGATTGAGAAGGGGGCAGGATCACAGCAAAGCATCACCCCCCAACATAAGTCCCATTCTTGTTAAGCAGGAGGGGACCCTGGGGTTTACACAGCCTGGCTTCCTCTCCTCACATGGCTACCATCCATGGGTGTTTGACCAAAACTGATTTGCAGCTCAGGGTCAGGACTGGCATGATCCTCCCCACCCCCCAACCAGAGCTCCGAAGCAGACAATCCATAGGTGGCGCAGCCACTTCTCTGGTCAGAGCCACAGCTGGCTGGGAGGGGCCTGCCCAGGGGTCTGGGGTGAACAGTGCTGGTCAGAAACCTGGAGGAGCCCCTGTCCCAACCGCACCTCAGGCTGTCCTAGGGGAGGAGGCCTCTCTCGGGGTGCCCAGTGTTGCACAGTAATTGATATCTGCAGTTGTAGGTTCAGAGAACACCTCGTGGTCCCCAAAGACATCTACATACATCGTCTCTGACCCTCCCTTTTGAAACAGGCTCTGTCCCTACCCACCTGCTATGTAGGCGAGGGAAACTGAGGGTGCAGAGAGGTGATGGAACAAGGAGGTGGGCCACCCCATGTGAGAGACATCAGGGTGGACACTGTATAGGTTCGTGACAAATAGACCTTGGAGAAGACCCTGCACCCAGGCTGGCCCGCCCTTCCCACCAGCCTCACCTCCGACTCTCACTGGCAAGGTATTCTGCAAACATTCGAACAGCCTGGAGCTCAGGGGCTGAGGAGGGCTTGATCTCATCTAGAACCACGCCGTACTTCCTCTGCAGTTGGGACAAACACATTTCAGATGCGCTGGCCCTCCCCAGAGGATTTCTATGTCCTCAGTCTGACTGTCAGGATCACCTGGCATAGCCTTCAGACAGGAAGCCCTTGCCCTGGCAGAGACCCCTCAGCCCCCCAGGGGCCACCACCACTGCAGTGCACTGGGAAGGCAGCATGGTGTGATCTGTCACAGGCTGCCCCTGCCCAATGCTTGAGCTGGAGACCCTGACAGGTTTTTGTTCCTTCCTATCTGTCTATCTCTAGTGATGACAGGCAGGGATAGGTGTGTCATCTGGGGGCAGGGCAGCGGCAGCGGCTGTGGGAAGTCAGAGCGTGTGCTCCAATAAAGCAAAAGTGTCCCCTCCAAGTCTGCCCCATACACAGACCCTCTTGCTGATACCAGAGTGATGCCTGTGGTCACTTCTGGAACCGGGAGCCCATCCCTTGCTGTGTTCCCTCCTCAACAGCTTCTATTCTTTTGTTGCCATGTATACATGTTAATCTTCAGCTTGAAGATACCCAAGGAAATTCTGGGCTGCACACACCATTGGGGCTGGGCTCGGAGGAGAACCTTCGAGGTCCAAGCACAGGGGACAGCCTGTTAGGTTCCAGAATGCTCCACAGAGGAAAAGGTGCACGCAGACCCAAAAAGCTGCCTAATGCTAACAACAATGCACCAACATTGAAGCATCACCAAATGTCCCACAATGACATTAACATGTTAATTATGAGAGAAACTGCGTATGGGGAGGAGAAGCAAAGGGAACTCTCTGTCCTCTACACTCAATTACTCTGTAAACCTAAAACTGAACTGAAGAAATAAAAGCTATTAATTTTTTTAAAAAATCAAGAAACACTGACATAGGCCCCCTATAGCCTAGTGGTCCAGGGCCTCAGTGACACAAGTAGCTACACTGACCACTTGTGGTCACTAGACCATATGGGCCTGGACCCCCTCTAGATGGCATCTTCCTGGACTCTGGCCCCAGTGTTCTGTTTGTTACTCTCCTGTCCCAGAGTTCATACTGCCCCTGGTCACGGGCCAGCACTCACCTGCGCCAGGTACGCTCTGTACAGGAAAATGTCCCTTTCCACATCTCTCTCTGGGCTTGACAGCTGTGGGAACAAACGTGGGTCAGGATATTGACGAAGGCATAGCACAGCCCACACAGGTTCCCTGGGGGGACAGGTCTTTCAGGTGCTAGAGATAAGTAGTTTACATGGGAGGGTCCCAGCCCTGGTCCTCCACTGCATATGACTTTGATTAAGTATGAATGGCTACTGCCGAAAGCACCCTGCATGGAAGGAACCTGATCTTGTCCTGGCCTTACCATTACCCCAGAAAAAAGGCTCAATCATCTCTCCTGTTTGTCCCAAAGTGCAGTGGCTGCTCCAGCCACACAGTGAGGAGCCAAGGTGGAGCACACACCTCTGACTGCTGGACATGCAGCCACTCAATGCTTGCTCTTGTTCTGCTTTATATGCTTCAAAACACTTTTTTTTTTTTTTTTTTTTTAGAGACAGAGTCTCACTTTATTGCCCTCGGTAGAATGCCATGATGTCACAGCTCACAGCAACCTCCAACTCCTGGGATTAGGCGATTCTCTTGGTCTCAGCCTCCCAAGTAGCTGAGACTACAGGTGCCTGCCGCAACTATTTTTTGTTGCAGTTTGAATGGGGGCGGGCTCAAACCCGCCACCCTCGGTATATGGGGCCAGTGCCCTACCCACTGAGCCATAGGTGCTGCCCAAGCTTCAACACACTTTAAGTTTAATGTGCATGCGTGCAACAACTGCATCTAGCCAAGACCAGGGGAGACCCAGGGACTCCCAATACTTGGGAGCCCCTGTAGCCCAGACACTACACAGGACTAAGTGGCAGGAAAGAGGTGACCTACCACTACATTTGGTTCAGGGCTGTGAGGAAGGTGCCCTAAGCCCCAGCCAGGCAGGGAGGCTGGGACCCTTCCTTGGGAGAATAGCTTTGGATGTTGCCCTGGGGTGCTGGCTGACTTCCAGTTGGGCACAGTGTAGCTTAGCCCTTGGTTCGGGGCCCTGGCACAGGCTACCTGGGTTGAGAGGGGCAAGTGTATGTGGGAAGCAGGTCCGGCCACCTCGGGGTAACTACCCAAACAGCCTCCAAGCTAAGAGGCCTGAGAAAGCACACAGACAGCTTGCCAACTTCCAAGGCACTGGGACAAAGGATCCAGCACCCTATTGCTGAAGGCACACAGAATGGCCAGACCCTGAGGCTGAGAATCAGATTCCAAGCCACCATGCCCTCTTGCTTCTCCCCAGCCTGGGGCAGAAGTGTGGGTGGCAAACATGTTCTCATCCTAGCCTTGGGAGATCTGGCTCCACTCCAACTCAGGCTGGTATAGGCTGGGTTTCTGGCCATGATTTGGAACGTGGTGCCTCATGTACAAGTAACTTTCACGTGACCACAGAAGGTAGATATCAGCAAGGAAGACCAGCTTAGGGCCCCATGCCACCCTCAATTAAAAGAGACAGACAACAGCTCTCAAGGTCTTCTTTTTTGAGACAGGGTCTTGCTATGTTGCCTAGGAGAGAAGGTAGTGGTATCATCATAGCTCATAGCAACCTCAAATTTCTACGCTCAAGTGATCCTCCTGCCTCAGTCTCCTGGGTAACTGGGACTACAGGCACTTGCCATAATGCCCAGATGATTTTTACACTTTTTGTGGAGAAGGGTCTTGCTACATTACCCAGGCTGGTCCCAAACCCCTGGCCTTAAGTGATCCTTTTGCCTTGGCCTCCCAAACCGCTAGGATTATACGCACCAGCCACCATATCCAGCCAAGGATCTTGAAGATAAGAAAACCCCATGAGGGGTACCAGGGTGGCTTTAGCTAGCCTGTCTGTAAGTGCCAATGGCCTTGCAGTATTGCCAAAGCATCTGAAAGATCCTTAGTGCAGAAGCACTCAGAGGCTGCTCAGTTCCCCAAGAGAGAACACTGGGAAGAGTAACAACAGATGTATCGAGTAGGTACCCTGACACCAGGCTCTGGTCTCCAACACTGAGGGCTCATTATAATCATCTGGAAGCATGGAATACAGCAAAGCCAGGAGGACCATGCCTGACCCTAGGGTGGCCCCAGCACTGCCCCCAGGAGGCTTGAAAAGTGTGGTCAGAGCTGAAGACTCTGGATACTGCCTGGGATGGCTGATGGTGATAGAGTGGGGGGACTCTGCAGCCAGAAACCTTGGGGGTAGTGTCCCCCCTTCTACTGTCCATGTGGCCTTTCAAGTCACCTGATCACCAAAAGCAACTCAAGGCTTTCTTCGCTGCTTCAATTCCAACACCTGGGTGTTGGCTGCCATCTTGTGGCACTTCACAAATGTCTGACAAAACTGGAAGTGGCCTAGTGCTGCAGTCAATAAAGGACAGAAGCTTCACATGGGCCTGAGTTGCTGGGGCCGCTATAAAGAACTACCACAGGGCGGCTCCTGTGTCTCAGCGAGTAGGGCGCCAGCCCCATATACCGAAGGTGGCGGTTTCAAGCCCGGCCTCGGCAGAATTGCAAAAAAACAAAAACATAGCGGGGCGCTGTGGCGGGCGCCTGTAGTCCCAGCTACTAGGGAGGCTGAGGCAAGAGAATCGCTTAAGCCCAAGAGCTGGAGGTTGCTGTGAGCAGTGTGACGCCACGGCACTCTACCCAGGGCGATAAAGTGAGACTATGTCT
>CAUYON010009661.1:0-10451 GCA_963573935.1 Arctocebus calabarensis | reverse complement strand
TGCACCAGTGTACACAATTATGATTTAATAAAATTATTTAAAATATATATATATATTTTTTCCTTCTTTACCTCCCTCTATTACTTTCTTACTCCGCCCTTCTTTTTTTCCTTTGTCCTTATGACATTTGGTAGTTTTTCTTTTGCTTTATTGCACTTGGAAGAATTCAATGTATTATTCAATACTTGGAATATTAAACCAATTCTGAACTTCTGGTATAAATTCCACTTGAAAGACCTATTACCTTTATTATCTATTTCTGGACTTGGTTACCTAATATTTTCTTAAGAATTTTTACAAGTATAATCTCAAGTAATAAAATGGTCTATAGTTTTCTACACTCATTGATACCTTTTGCTGACTTGGTATCGAGGTAATAATGGACTCATAAAATTAGTTAGAAAGTATTCTCCTCTAAAATTTTATAAAAGTATTTGTGTAAATCTGACATTTTAAAAAGTTGATTTGATCAAATTTTCTAATGGATTATTTAGGCCTGAGATCTTTATGATGGGGAAATATTTAATTCTTAATTTATTTTGTTACTTTTTATTGATTTATTCAGATTTTATACTTTAGTCATTTTTGGTTATTAACATCCTTCAAGAAAATGTATTCATTTTGTGTCATCTAGTTAACACAACACAAAATGGACAGATTTCTTTCTTTCTTTTCTTTTTTTTAGAGACAGAGTTTTACTTTGTTGCCCTTGGTAGAGTGCTGTGCCATCACAGCTCACAGCAACCTCTAGCAAGAGGGCTTAGGCGATTCTCTTGGCTCTTGGACTTAGCTGATAATCTTGCCCATCCTCCTGAGTAACTGGGACTACAGGTGCCCACCACAACACCCAGCTATTTTTTTGGTGCAATTTGGCTGGGGCCGGGTTTGAACTAGCCACTGTTGTTACATGGGGCTGGCTCCCTACTCACTGAGCCAAGGTGCCACCCTTATAATATTCCTTTCTAAACCATTTAACTTCTCTGGGGACATTAGTATAAAGATTTTCCCTCTTTTTTTCCTCATTTAGGTGATCTGTGTCTTCTTTTTTTTAGAGGGAGGGAGAACTGTCAATGAAAACCAGAGCTGAGCAGTTAAGGCAGTAAAGGCTGATTTTAATCGGGAACTTGTAGCAGAGAAAAGAAAAGCTCAATATAGAACTGTATTCAATTACAAACAATATATGGACAAGTGGGACTTTATAGCCAAGGAGCAGGATGAAGATCAGTAGGAGGAAAATTAATAAAAGGAGACAGAAGTAAGGAGAGATTCTGATGAAGGAGACATAAGAGGATTCCTGTTGAGGGCAGGCCAGGTTGAGCAGAATTCACCTATGGGTTGATGAGGGGTGAGGGAATTGATCAGATGTGAAAGGGGCGGGATGCTGATTAAGTTAATTTAATAATCTCTACCTTTTAACAATCTCTACTTTTTGATTAGAGTTTTAGGCTATCCTTGTTTAATAAAAATTTTTAAACATATAAGAATGAATTGATGCCATTTTGCTAATTGCTTCTTATATATCATTTTTTCTGTGTTTTTCATTATTTGTTTTTTGATAATTAAATACATTTTATTGTACCATTTTTTATTTCTCTGTTATTGTCTTAGCAATTGTTCAATAGTGATTCTCTTTGTGGTCACTAACTTATTATAATGAATTTCAGGTTAATACTGAGTACATTTTGGAAATACATACTAACTGTTCTTTACTGTCATTTTATTTGTATTCCCACTTTGGCACCGCTATTTTCATATATATTTCATTTATGTATGCAAAAAGACAATTAACACAGTGTTGCAGTTATTTATTCTTAAAATAATGTTTTTTAACTATTTGAAAAGAAAAAAGAAAGAAAAATATGCATTTGCACTTTTTCTTTCTTATCCACATTTTTGTCATTTTGGGCACTCTTTATTTTCTGCTGTAGATTTGAGTTATCATCTGATGCCATATTGGTTAAGCCTGAAAGACTTCCTTTAATATATTTTAAGGCATATCTACAAGCAATAAATTTACCTAATCTTTGTTTATCTCTAAATATCTTTCTTTTATTTCATTTTTGATAGGTAGTTTTATTAGATATGCCTTTTGAGTTGAAAGGATCTTTTGTTGTTTATTTGCTTTCAGCATCATAAAAAGTCACCTCACTGCCTCCTGGATTCCATTGTTCTGAGGAGAAGCAAGCCATTAATCATATTGTTGTTTCTTTGTACATGATTAATCATTTTTCTCTTGCTGCTCTGGATTTTTTTTTTTTCTCTTTGTCTTTTAGTAGTTTGGGTATGGTGTGTCTCTCATTGTCACATAAGAAGATTTTTGCGCTTCCTGGCTCTCTATAAATTGATGTTTATTGTCAAATTTGAGGAGTTTTAAGTCATCATTTTTAAAAGTTTTTTTTTCTTTTCTCTTTTTCTGGAAGTACCGTGACATGCATATGAGTTTACTAATGTTACCCTGTATGTTTTTGAGGCTGGACTCTTTCATAAAATTTTTTTTTCTGTCATCAGATTGGATACATATTAAATTGTTCCATCTTCAAGTTTTCAGTTTCTTAATTCTGTCATCCAAAAATAATCTATTGAGCTAATCTATTTTCATTTTGATTATAAGACTTTTCCATTCTAATTCTTTTAGAAGTTTCTGTCTTAATAATGAGATTCTTTGTTTACTCATTGACCACATATGTTCTAATTCTTTAAACATGGTTTTTGTGAATTCCTCAAACGTATTTGTACATGGCATTCTGAGGTCTTTGTTACATCAAATATGTGCCTACTCAGGACCAGTTTCTGAGGGCTGCTTTATTTCTTGAATGAAACATACTCATTTTTGTTTCCATGGGTGACACACAGTTTTTGTTGAAAACTGAACAGGTAAGATGATATATTGTACCCACTTTGTGGTAACTAATATTACCACTAGTTTATGTTTCATTTTGTTTTTAGTCTGGCATCCCATGGGTAGCGCCTGCCTGCACATACTTCCATAAAGGGTCAAGGTGTGGTTAGAGGACGTGTTCCAGTAAGGTGAGCCCATGAGACTTCTGCCCTCTGTACGTGGATTTGTGTTTCGCTTTGGAGCACATTTGAAGTTCAGGTAGTCAGGAAGTCTTTTGTGTCATTTACTGTCTTCTGGGTCCTCTGGAATCTCCAGTACATGTGCATGTAGGGTGCCACTCAGTCAGGGGTGAATCAAGAGTTTAATGCTTTTATATCTAAGATTTTCTTGCAAAATATACGGCAGATCCATTGCTGTCTCTAAAATGGGCCTGTAATCTCATGTTAGCAGAATTAAAGACTTTTCCCACTGATTTTATGTTGAGTTTGTTATTTTACTGATAAGACAACTTGGCATATACCTCTGTCCTTTGCTGCAAGTCACAGCAGTGCTCATCATATGCTGACACCCCTGTGTTAAGTGGCCAGAACCTTACTGACCAAGCTGTGTGTAGGGATGAGAGCAGGCCCAGGCACAAAGGCCATTGTCACACACAGGTGTTATTTAATGTTAGGGCAGCTTTTCATGAATAAGGACTTTTCAATATGTTGCAATTTGTTGCTTCCCTTTAGAAGTTTCCAGAGATATTTTAATTTATTTTTTTTTTTTGCCAATCTTGCAAAATTTTATAGGAGTATTTGGGGGGACAGGAAATAGGGAGATACAATAAATAATGGATTTTCCAGCTTCTTCATTTTGTTAGTTGCATACGTTTTTGAAAAAGTGAGTATTGATTAGGAATTTACCATAATAATTTATTTATATCTTACTAAGAAGTAGTGATAATCAATAGTATGAAGCTGGGGCAGAAATAATTTACAGTCTATAAGTAAAAGTGTATAAAAGAATCTGATAAGACATGAAGGTAAATATGTGACAGTGCATTGCTTTATATAAATGAGTGGTCCATTTAATAAATGGATGTGTTATAATTAACTATCTGGAAGAAACAAAGTTAAACAATAAGTGTATCAAATATAAATCATGCCATAAATTGATAAATTACTGTAAATCAAAGATTAAAATCTCAACAATTTATAACTAAAAATATTAGCAAAAAAATTATATAATTTTAATGCAAGTGAGATTTTCTTAAACAAAACTAGCAGCTCAAAAGCTCTATCAAAAATGCACCCCAAATCATGAAGTCAATTAAAAAAAAAAACAGAGAAGACGTGGTGGAAAATCTTGCATTAGACATGAGATCTCTTTTCAAGAGAGAAGTTATCACAACAAGGCCTAGCTGACACTGTCTGGCTGAAGAGGCCTTCTGGATCCATCTCTGTTACCATGCGCTTCTTCATTCCTCCCCATGAGCAGGACTTTGTTCTCACAGCTACTTTTCAGGCAAAATTCTCATTCCTTCTATCCTTATTTTCAAAGGTCTTATGTGGGCATCTTCATCTGAAGCTTCTCTACCTGCCCCATCATCCTCTCCTCTTTTCCTTTCATGTAAAACCCCTAATAAATATTTTTTTGCTTCCAGCACTTCTTGTACCCTGTCATTGTTTCTAAAATAGGGTTCAAAGAGCCTAGAACTTAAGAACTCTGAATTTTGGCACCAAAAAAGGAGTGTTTTTAAGAATTCTTTCTGTACAATGAGGAGTTAGTACGGCAAAGCAAGTCTGCCATTAGAACGAACTCAGGTGAGTAGGTGGGAAGTTCCAGAGTGTGCACCATCAAGAAACGGATCAGATGGATTAAGATTTTGGCATTATTCTGCTATTTTGGTGTTAGAAGAACTTCATAGTTACTCTTTTTATGAATTTATTATTAAATTAAAAAGTTTATCACAATAATAAAAGTGAAAGAAGCACAATTATTGAAGGGCTGAATATTATTAACAGGATGTGAACAAGCCATGTAATTTCTGTTACAGAACGTTTGCATGGTTAATTCTTTCTGCCAAAATGCTTTCTGTTCTTTTCTTTGTTATTTTTTGTCTACAACAAGGTCAAATGTCACTCCTAGTACAGGATAGGGACCACTGTCAAGTGCTGTCATATACTTTTTCTTATTAGAAAGAAAGAGAGATAATCTTTCTCTAAATGATCTTAAGAATGGTTTAAATGTAATTTAATAATCAGTTTTATAATATCCTAACATCTTTCTCTTCTACAAGATTATAAATTTTGTAAAAGTAGAGACTATGTCTCATTTGCTCAGTCATATACCTTTAACACCTAACACAGGACCTTATGTTAGTCAACTAGAAATATTCATGACATGAGTGCATAGTTACATGAATAGAATTCAAATAGCACAATGTCTTATATTTATGTAATTGTTGAAGTTTCCAAAGTACTTTCCAAACAAAATAATACTTAGACTTCACAGTTAGTATGGAGAAGATGACAGTTTTGTCAATGAACAAATTGTGTCTCAGTAAAATAGACTAGCACAAATGGGATTTACAGTAAGGGTGAAAAAGTCTTTTGGCAATTATTGATCATTCCCCATTTTCTAGTCCTTGCTACTCATAGGGTGGGCCTCAAACCTAAGAAATTGATGTCATCTGAACTTTAAGAAATTCAAAGATTTGGACAGGTTCCTTTTCAAACCTACTCAATCAGAAGCCCTATTTTGAAAAGATTCCTAGGAGATTTTCATACACATAAACTTTCACCAATATGTATTAAGGCATGTTGATCATGTTGATGAGTGGAGTGCATGATGTAGACATGGTGGCTGGGGTAGGGAGACAGGTAAATTGCTCTGAACACACAGCAGAGAGGCAGGAGACACAAAGGATGAGACAAGAATTGGAGAAAGTTGGCCTGGTAAAGGGTGAAGGAAAGAGAAAGGATTTGATGACTTCAAAATTAGAAAATTAGAAATTGAAAAAAGTTGTCTAATTCAACTTTCCTAATTAAAAATTTCAGTGTTGTTTAATATAAATTATCTCCATATCCCTTATGAAAACTCCAGTAAAGTGTATGTTGCTTATACTTCTGAGGAATACCAAATCCACAACAGTGACACAAGAATAGGAGTCATTTTTATTTGGTGTTTATTTCTTTGGTGACTTTTACTTGAGTAGCACTCTATCAATAATTTTATTCACAAAGTAGTATATTCCTTAAAAGTAAGATACAGACAGCAAATGCAATAGTATGCATAAAAGTACTTTAAACCGAGTTTTTTATTAAGTAAAAGCAAAGTATTATCATGCCAATATTTGTGAGTTATCATAATTATGAGTGGAAATGCTCATTAATGTTTTTAGAGAATATCTCTAAAAGAATGTGAATAGGAAAATTTAAGTCTTGTGGAAATACTCTATCTGAATTTCTAATTGTTTCTTTTTTCAGTATCAACTACCATGGGGCCAGACAAGAGCATAAAATCTTAGGAAAAAGAAAAACTTAAGCCCCAAATCAACTTCAAAGGAGATAAGAAACAGTTTACTCATGAATATAATAGGTACAAACACTCTTCCCTGTTGAGTTTACATGTAAGATTTTTAAAACATTCAGTTATGTTCAAAAAAGTCTTATGTGTCCTACATTATGGAGATATAAAAATTAGTGTAGGATACAACCTCTTACCTCAAATATCTCAGCGTGTCCAGACCACTGACATACGATCATGGATGTTGCTCTTTTACAGAAATTGTTCTAGAATGCTGTTTACTTAGCTCACCATAAATACCTTTTCTCTTATACAAATACATAGATGGTTTATCTCCCAAATGCAGATTGTTAGTATATTAGACAAATAATCTATTCTGCCATTTGATTAATACTAGAAATCCTAACAAAGAGAACTACTAATGGCTTATATAATTCAAAATTATAGGGTCATAGATGCTTTTTAGCAAAGCAGGGGCTATTGCAGAAATAATGCCATCAGAACTCTGTTTATCTTTTCCTCCCACTTTTGTCTCTGTTTCCTGGTTTTCCTTTATTCTCAGGCAAGCTTTCACCATATAATAGAATTATCCAACATGCTCTTTAACATCTGGAAGATGCTGGAAAATAATCTCTCCCAGCTTCCATACTGGTTCCAAAATTGATGCTGACTGCTCGCTCCACTGGAGTTATATGCCCTGTACTGGACCAAACACTGTATCGAAAGAGGTCAAATATTGCCATTGACTCTCCCAAGGCAGGAGGGCTGGAAACTAGTTGATTGACAACTTCCACAGATAGAGCTAATGAGGATTTTTCATGTTAACATAAAATATAATAAATAAATTAATTAATTTAAAAAAGCAAGCTAGTGATCTCCTACCAGAAGACAGGAAAAAGATGGGAGAAAGGCTAGGGTAATAAGATCTTTAGTGAACATGCTCGTCTTTTGGCACAAGTTTTATAGTACCGCCCATTGTTATCTGGTATGATAAGGGCTGCAAAATCCTGATTCATCTTGAGATAGCAGTGGCTGTAAATGAGCATGTGCATTGTGTTTATCTTGAAAAGTAAAATGTGCCTTACAAGGAGTGTGTTTGTACGAAGATATCAAAGAATAAGTTCTGAGGAAACTCAACTTCTATTCAGCAGAAAATTGTGTTCTTGGTTGAGATTAGTTTTGTGTTTTTCCTTATTGAAAGCAATGGTAATAAAACAGTGAAACTGCAAAGTAGTCTGAAACCTCAATAATGTCAAAACCATGCCTCGTACCTGGATCCTCCTTTATGCTTCTCAACAAGAAGTTGCTAAGCTGTACTTCGCTTAGAATTTGAAGTCATCACATGACAGTTTAATCAACTCTTCCTTTTCTTTGCCAAGAAGCCATCTGGCAGTGTTTCTTTTCCACTGAAAATGTGTCCCTGATCCAATTTTCATTTGTTACCCTGTTGGGAAAGTATTCATTCCAATGGGAACTAAATTTGAGCACTATTCTTTTATGGTAGCGCTAAGGATGAATTTTCACTTTATTTTCAATGAGCACTTTTTTTAAGGTTATAGAATGATTGGCAATTCTTTTCTGCTACTTTTGTATGTTCTGCTGATGTCGCTTTCTTGCGGCTTTTGTTTTGTCATGAACACTCAAAGGCAGGCTTTTTAGTCCTAGTACGCTGGCATCCCTTTCGATCATTATGGTGTGGGAACAAACCAGTGAAGTAGATGCAGTTTCACAGACATAATGCATCCATAAAGAAATGAATACATTAAAAATAAAACAACTGTGTACCTAGCATAGACTTTGAGAATCAAAGTTTTAGGGTTTTGGGGAAATATTTATTTCAGAAAGAAAAAGAATACAGTTTTCAAAACGTCTTTCCTTCTTTCCATTACATTATCAAAACTATGGCCAAATTAGTGTTGATTTCTTTTCTTTAAATCAAATTGAACATCTTTGTTTAAGTGTGTTTGATTATGGCAGGTGTATATAATATTCTGGGTTTTATATTAATTTAATATAAAATTAAATAGATGATTTCAACAAGATATATAAAATTGTTGATCATTTTTTTAATTGTCAGAAGATAGGCAGCTAAGGAAATGGGCTACAGACAGTGTAAAAAATAGAAAAGGATAAAGCAAGATCTGTATAATGTTATTTAAAAAATGTATAGTTTGCTGCATGAAAAAACAGGCTAACACTTAGTAAGTGTAAATTAGCTTGTCTGGAAAGCTCTTTTATCTTTTGCCTACCAACTCCTTGCTTTTCACAGGCAAGTACCTTCTCTTACTGAGAAGGCTTTGTTGACCCCTTTGTTCTACCTGCATCCATTTCTCTGTCATAACATTTACCTTCCTGCTTGCTATTATGTGTATTACATCCTATTAAGAAGTGAATTTTTTGCAGCGTAACACTTTGTATCACTAACATTTGTTGCCAATATCCAGCATGGGCGGTTAGTATACAACAGGCAATGAATGAAAGAAAAGATGAGTGAAATTAATGAGACACAGCTTTTTAAAGACTCTTTCAATAAACAAACAAAACGACCTCACAGTCATTTAGAAGTGGAAAAATAAATAAGAATAAATCTAAAGCCTTAGAAAATATGAACTGCTACAAACAGCCTGAGGGATTCATGGCATTTGTTAGTAAATAAACACAAGTGCAATAAATACATGCCATCACTTGTCTGAAGAAAAATATGGAAGATTTTTTGAGAAATGACACTCTACATTTGGCTTATAAGAGAGGATGAAAAGTTAATAAATATGATGGACAAAAACAATAAAATCTGGACTTAAAACTGGTTTGTGCCATTTTTAGGAAATCAGAGATACCACTTAAATTAAGCAGACGACTCAAAGTGAAATGAGGAGACAAACCAGATATTCAAATAGAAGCAAAGAAGAGGCTCCGTATATAAAACATTCAACTGAACGTTCAGAATGAATAGCAGCTGGATCGTGTCAAACCTAAAGAGGAACAAAAGAATATTCACAGACACTAGCGTAAGAAAAGTCTTGTTACTGGTGTCTGGAAAAAAGACCTAACTATGTGATGTGAAAAAAAGTATATAAGAATTATAGTTGAGTGGAACCTAAAACCAACAGTTTAATCAGCAGTCTCTAAAGTAATATATTTGGTTTCAAAAAAACCATTCAGAAACTAGAAAATCTACAGAAGAGCCAGGCTAGTAGGAGATAGAGGAGCTAGAAATTATGTTTTTGAAGAATATTTCATATTATTACAATGTTTGAGTATCTAACAATTCAAACGGGTTGTTAATAAAATCAATATCCACAACAAAGTTGTCTTCTTATTGGAAAAACACTTTAGCAGAAAAAAGACATATACATTGTGATGCTACAGAAAGAATTTCTGTGGTGGTGAGATACTTAATTGGTATCCAAAATAATCTTCCTGACCCTGAAGATACTATCATTTCAAATAGCAAATATTAATAGATTCTTGCAAAATATTTATTGCTAACAAATACTGAAGGGTAAACAACCTTTCGCCTTACCATCCAAGTTAAAAACTTGACAGGCTTCCTATCTCATTAATCCAGCCACCTTCTATCAACTATTAGTTCCACTAATTTTTAAACATATGCTTTTTTCCCCCATCCACTGCTGATGTTGCTTTAGTTCAACTATTGCTCCCTGTAAGGATTCTTTTGCCTGCAGGGCCTCCATCCTCCACACCAATAGCACAATCATTTTTGTAAATAATATAAAACAGAAAGAGGCTCATGACTCTTATTCACTTAAGAAAGGAAAGAATGTTTCGTTTTGTTTTAGTATTAAGATGACTGGCTGCTAAAACAAAATACCATAAACTGGGCAGCTGTTAACAACTGAAACTTATTTCTCATAATTCTAGAGGTTAGAAAGTTCAAGCTCAAGGCACCTACAGCTTCAGGATTCGGTGGGTGCATTCTGATGCATAGATACTTCTGTTTTTGTTTTTTTTTTATAATTTTATTGAATCATAATTCTGTACATTGGTGCAATCATAGGGCACGATTCATATACATTCAGAAATGTTTTCATCGTACTGTTACAGATAGCCTTCATGGCATTTTCTTGATCACTATATAAAG
>CAUYON010009652.1:0-13786 GCA_963573935.1 Arctocebus calabarensis | reverse complement strand
TTTTCTTCTGCTGGGTTTGGGATTGGAATATTCTTCCTTCTCCAGTTGCTTGAGGTGTCCCATTAAGTTGTTAACTTCCTCTCTTTCCGTTTTCTTGAGGAAGGCTTGCAGTGCTATAAATTTCCCTCTTAGGACTGCCTTTGCAGTATCCCAGAGGTTCTGATAATTCGTGTCTTCATTGTCATTTTTTTCCAAAAATTTAGTAATTTCCTTCTTAATCTCGTCTCTGACTCATCTATTGTTCAGCATAAGGTTATTTAGTTTCCATGTTTTTGTATGAGTATGCAGATTCCTGTTGTTATTGCGTTCAACTTTTACTCCATGATGGTTGGAGAAGATGCAAGGAATAATTTCTAGTCTTTTAAATTTGCTGAGTTTAGACTTGTGACCTAAGATGTGATTGATTTTGCAGTATGTTCCATGGGGTGCTGAGAAGAATGTGTAATTTTTTTAGGATGAAATGTTCTTTGATATCTGTTAAGTCCAGTTTTTGAATGGTTAAGTTTAAATCTAAAATTTCTTTACTGAGCTTCTTTTTGGAGGTTCTGCCCAACACTGCTAAAGGAGTGTTAAAATCTCCAACTACTATGGAGCTGGAGGAAATCAAGTTACTCATGTCTATTAGAGTTTTTCTTATAAATTTAGGCGCATTCTGTTTGGGGGCATAAATATTAATAATTGAAATCTGATCATATTGAGTACTACCTTTAACAAATATGAAATGTCCGTCTTTATCCTTCTTTACTTTGGTTGGTTTAAAGCCTATTGTATCTGCAAATAAGATTGCAACACCTGCTTTTTTCTGCTTTCCATTTGCCTGAAATATAGATGACCATCCCTTCACCTTGAGTCTAAATTTATCTTTTAAGGTAAGATGAGATTCTTGTATTCAGTAGATATCTGGCCTGAGTTTTTGTATCCAATCCACCAACCTATGCCTCTTTAGAGGACAATTTAAACCATTCACATTAATTGAAAACAATGAAAAATCTTTAGAAAGTCCAGTGGACATTTTTAATCCTTTCATCATTGTGGAAGATGAAATTTGATAAAAAGTTTCTGGATGAGCTTACTTTTGTGGTGGAGGATTACCCTGGTCATTATGGAGGATAGGTCTGAGAATATCCTGGAGAGCTCGTTTAGTTATAGCAAATTTCTTCAACCTGTGGATGTCATTAAAGTATTTAATTTCTCCATCATAAATGAAAATTAGTTCTTGGCTGCTGCTGGTGGTGGGCTAAGGCCCAGTGGGGTGCAAATTGGGGCATGCCAGAGTCTCAGCGGAGTTCCTGGCCACTGTGGGCATGGCAGGGGTCCTGGTGGAGTTCCTGGCTGCTGTGGGAGGTGGGCCGAGGCCCTGTGGGGCATGGATCAGAGCCATGCAGGGGTCTTGCGGCGTCCCTGGCCTGGGGGCTGGCGGGGGATCAGTGCAGCCTCGGAGTCTCTTACCTAGCAGGCTGCCTGGTCTGGCAGATAGGGAGGGTGGGTACTGCTCGAGTCCTCCTCCCTCAGTTTCAGCAGAGGTCATGCTTCTGGTATGTCTGGAAAGGGGGGGAAGGTTGTCTTCGTGGAGCCTGACTGCAATCTCATAGGATCTAGCCCAACCTGGCAGCTGTGTTGGTGGCAAAAAGCTGAATACATATTTTTAATGAAATAAAAATTTACATTAGATGCTCTAATAGCTCACAGGTGCCTATTTTACAAAGTTACACTATTAACATTTTTAAAATATACTATCATATAAGGCCTATGTTTATACGCTATTTTAATTGTACAATAAAATTATTGAGGTACCAGAAATAATATTATGTGACCAAAAACCAACAAAGAAAATATACAATGGAAACACAAAGATGGATAATAGTCAGCTGATCAAGAATTAATGTCACAAATATAACGGGGAAGGTGCAAAATATGTTGAAAAGACAGACAATTCTGCCAAAGAGGAATTTGAATTTATATGAAATGGTCAAAGACTATGAAAATGAAAAATGCAATTTATGAAATTAAGAACTCATTTATAAATTTGATGAGAGGTTAGACACAGCAAAGACAGCATGAGTAAACCAAAAGACATATCACCGAATAGTTCCTAAATAGAGAAAAACAAGGAAAAGAAATGTATAATACATAAAACACCAGTAGGGGTATATGCATTAGAGTAAGACAGCATAATATAGGTGTTCTTGTAATTGAAGAAAGGAGAGAGATTTGGTGTATCAGTAATATTTGAAGAAACAATGTTCAAGACTAGATAAGTACACCAGTTCACATGTTCTGAATGGTATAAGAACCCCAACCAGAAGCCAATGAAGATCACTACAAGTAAACATAACAAGATAAAACTATAGAAAATAAAACAAACAAACAAAAAAGCACTCTTATAAGCTTTCTAAACAGAGACAGATGACTCTCTTAATAAAAAGACTGACAGTTGAAAATTATGAGGCATAAAAAATGATAGAAGACCACTATGGAAGTAAAAAAAGATAGTTGTTGGCAATTAGGAAGTTTATACTGAGAAACAAATATCCTTGTAAAATAAAGTGAAATCAGACCTAAAAGAAATGAGAGAATACACCATCAGCAAATGCATTCACTGTGACATATACAAAAGGAATTTCTTCAGACAGAAGACAAATGATTACATTGTTATGAATAAAAGCCAACAGAAAGCATAAATCGATGGGTGAAGGTGATAAAGTCTGTCTTATCAATTAATAATTGTAATAATTTATGAGCAAAAATGTGTAAAATAAAAAAGTTAATAATGCAAATGTGAGAAGTAATGAAGATATGTTCAAAGTTTTTAGTATTTTCACAAACATGAATTAATAAATTATACATGATTTTAATAAGGCAAATGCAAAACTTATAAATAAGAAGGAAAATATAATAATAATCTATCTTTGATTAACCAAGAAATCATGATAGGAGAGGAAAAAGAGTATAAAACTAAGCACAAAAGAAACACGGAATATAGAAATCCAAATATATCTGTTATAACTTACATTCCTAAAGTACCAAATACACATTGAAAGAGATCCAGTAAATTGAAGATTAGATAGCTGTAAGGTGTTGGTTTCATTTCCAGGTTATCTATACTATTCCAAGTATCTATGTCTCTATTTTTGTGCCAGTACCATGCTGTCTTGACCACTATGACCTTGTAATATAGCCTAAAATCTGGAATGGTGATACCCCGACTTTGTTTTTATTACTATAAACTGCCTTAGTTATACAGGGTTTTTTCTGGTTCCAAACAACTTGCAGAATCATTTTTTCCAGGTCTTGGAAGTAGGATGTTGTTTGTTTGTTTTTTAAGAGACAGAGTCTTCACTTTATCACCCTTGGTAGAGTGCTGTGGAGTCACAGTTCACAGCAACCTCCAGCAACTCCTGGACTTAGGCGATTCTCTTGCCTCAGCCTCCCAAGTAGCTGGGATTACAGGCACCCACCACAACGCCAGGCTATTTTTTGATGCAGTTTGGCCAGGGATGGGTTTGAAACCACCACCCTCGATATATGGGGCTGGCACCTTGCTCGCTGAGCCACAGACATTGCCCAGATGTTGGTATTTTAATAGAGATGGCACTGAATCGGTAAATTGCTCTGGGAAGTATAGACATTTTAACAATGTTGATTCTTCCCAGCCATGAGCACAGTATGTTCTTCCATTTGTTAAAGTCGTCTGCTATTTCCTTTCTCAGGGTTTCATAATTTTCTTTATAGAGGTCTTTCATTCCTTTTGTTTGGGGCTATGGTGAAGGGAATTGTGTCCTTAATTAACCTCTCATCTTGACTGTTAAGGCAACTGACTTGTGGGACTTTGATTTTCTATCCTGAGACATTACTGTATTTTTTGATGACTTCCAAGAATCTTGTAGTTGAGTCTTTAGGGTTCTCTAAGTATAAGATCATATCATCAGCAAAAAGGGAGAGTTTGGCCTCCTCTGCACTCATCTGGATGCCTTTTATTTTCTTATCTTGTCTAATTGTATTGTCTAGAACTTCCAGTCCTATGTTGAATAGCAATGGTGACAGAGGACCACTTTTTCTGGTTCCATTTCTAAGATGAAAAGCTTTTAGTTTTACTCCATACAGTAAAATATTACCTGTGGGTTTATCATAGATAGCCTCAATCAGTTTAAGAAATTTACCTATACTCGTCAGTGTTCTAATTAGAAAAGGATGCTGAATTTTATCGATTGCTTTTTCTGCATCTATTGAGAAGATCACATAGTCCATGGTTTTGCTTCTGTTGATACAGTGGATAATGTTTATGGACTTTTGAATATTAAACCAACCCTGCATCCCTGGGATGAAACCTACTTGATCATGATGTATGACTTTTTTGATGATAAGCTGTAATCTGTTGGCCAAGATTTTGTTGAGAATTTTTGCATCAATATTCATTAGTGAAATTGGTCTGAAATTCTCCTTTTTAGTTGGGTCTTTACCTGGTTTTGGTATCAGGGTGATATTTGCTTTATAGAATATACTGGGGAAGATTCTTTCCTCCTCAATTTTTTGGAATAATTTCTATAGTATAGGAATAAGCTCTTCTTTGAAAGTTTGATAAAATTCTGGTGTGAAGCCAACCTACCCAATAGGAAAGAATATTTGCACATTTTGAATCTGACAAAAGTTGAATTACTAGGATCTATACAGAACTTCAATTAATCTACAAGGAAAAAACCCAACAATCCCATGCATCAATGGGAAAAAGCTTGGAGGGTGGGAAACACATTATTCTTAGGTAAACATCACAGGAATAGAGAAGCATTAATCCTACGTATTCAACTTTGATTTGAGGACAGTTAGTGACAATTAATGACACAGTGGGGCATGGGAGAAGGAGAGAGAAGACAGAGAGAGAAGGAGGGAGGGGGTGAGGGAAAGAAAACAAAAAAAAAAAGGAAGGAAAATAGTGGCTAATTCTCACATAAATTGGATTCAGTTTTGACCAAACTACATTACTTAAACATTAATTTTTAATTCACCTGTTAATATGTTGTTTAGGATATTGCATCCTCACTTATAAGTGAAATATGTTTGTAATTTCCCTTTATAACAATATATTTTCTCCAATTTCAATATCACGTATATCCAGATCAAGTAGAATGATTTTGAAATATTTCTTCTTTCTCTGTTGTCTGTAAGATTTGGCATGATCTGCTTTTTGAATCTCTCCTTTACTTTTATTTATATAATATTAGTTGTCTATTTTTTGAGACTTTGGAAAAAAATAAGAAGTTAACTGATGACTTCTTACTGAGCCTCAGAGTCAAAGCACTCTATAATGTCTTATTTGACAATGTGAACATTACTTTCTTGGCATTATTATTACAAATATTGCTTAATATTTCAATGTAGTAATCATCTGTTATCTTTTCTGAATGTATTTATCTTTGTTCCTTCTTTACATGGTTTTTGTTTCTAGTCCTTACCTTAAACATTGTTATTGATATTAAATTTTAAGCCTTTTAAATTCTGTGAAGGCAAAAAGTGGATACCTAATTAACAAATGTATATAAAAATAAAAATATATATATAGAAAAAGTAAGAAAAATTAAAAAAAAAGAAATCCAATAAACTGGACTTTTAAAAAAGTCTATATTGCTTCTCAGAGCTCATCTTAAACATAAGGAAGAATGTTTGGAAATTATTAGTATTAGTATTTTAATATTTATTATGAAACAGATAAAAACTTGATGTAACTATACTTAAATCAAGCAATGTAGATACTAATGTAAGAAATACTAGAGATATAAATGAACATTTCCTAATAAAGGAATCAATCTGCCTGGTAGATATGTTGATTATAAACACGTAGGCCTCTGGAAGTTCAATATAGATAAACCATATCTGACATAAATGAAGAAAACAAAAATTATGTTAACATCTATAATCAATGTGGGAGATATTAAGTTGCATATCTAATAAACACTGTGTAAGCAAACAAAAATAAAATACAGAAAATAATTAAAAACTCACACAATTAAAAATGAGTAGCTACTAAGAAGCATGAAACACCTACCAAGAAGCATAAAAACATCCTTTCATGACTACAGGAAATGTATATCTTTACATACCTTGGATCATAAAGGAGATCTAAACAAAAGTCAAAGAATGAACATATTTAGAATTTTTTTCTGCCATAGAAAAAATAAACTAGAAATAAACAACAAAAAGATAATTAGAAAATCTCCAACTGTTAGAAATTAAGCAGCATGGTCCCGAACAACCCATGGATCAAGAAAGAAATCACAATAAACATGAGAAAATATTTTAAGCAAACAGACAATGAAGACACCGCATATGAATAGTTGTGAGAAATGGCAAAAACAAAGCCCAAGGTGGAATTAATATCCTTAAATATATACAGCATACAGAACAAACACTGAATATGAATGATCTGAGCTTCCATCTCAAGATGCTAGGAAATATATAGCAAATCAAATTTTAAAAAGTAAATAAAAGAAAATAATGAAAGTAAGAGAAATTAATAAAAGAGAAATTATTAACAAAAGAGTACATTAAGATAAACAAGAGGTGATTCTTTGAAATATAGATAATTTCAGTAAAATGCTAGAAAGACTGATCAAGGATAAGATTGGAAAATTTATAAGTTAGTGACATCAGAAATATGAAGTAATATCACTCCATATTTCATACTTTTATTCCTGCAGACAAGAAATGAAAACATGTGCAGATTATTAACACTTTACACTAGCACATTTGATAACTTTTGAGAACAAAAATATTCCTTGAAATGTATATTGCAAAATTGACACAGAAAAATACAATCTATTACTAAAATCTACCCCAGAAAGAAGATTGGTTCATCAGAAAATTCTTTCAAATATTTAATAAAAAAATCAAGCCATCTTATAACAGTCATCCTAATTACATGTGTGTGTATGTGTGTTTGTGTGCATGTAGTCATTTAATAAGATTTATGTAAGCTTGATACCAAAACCTAACCAGAAATAGTAATTTCTAATCTATCACTAGATTCTCTACCTTTTCACCTTTTGACTTGAGTATTTTAATAATAATTATGTCAAAGTCCTCGTAAATGAGGTCCATTACCTAAATCATCTGTGGGTGGACCAGTAGCTATTATCTGATTAGTCTTTTGATTCTAACCTAGATTTCATCCGTCTAGTCATCCAAGAGGAGGCTCGTATTTTCCTTTTCTGGGTACATAGAAGGGCAAGCAAATCAACTTAATTCATTTTTGGATGGAGTTTAATCGAGACAAGGTCACAATTTTACAAAGTTCTGTCTACTCACTCCAACCCTTAGGTATAGATTTCAAAATTCTCAATTTTGAATTCAGTGGAATCACAAAGACTGCTTCTTGGAGCATCCATATACACCCTGTCTCACTATCACCAGATGCTTGGGAAAACTCTTATCTCTTTTTCCGAGTGTTCAGCTGAAACTTTGCCTCTCATCCACTCTCCTTCAAAATATGGCTAATGTCTCCAAGGAGAAATTGACTGTTTAAAGACTTTCAAGTTACCCACATTGCTTTTTAGCATAGGAGCCTGCTGTAGCCTGTGGGCCTAATCTGGCCTATTGACTTTTTCTACAGTATATGAGCTAAGAATGATTTTTGTATATTTAATAGTTGATTAAAATATTTCATAAAACATTAAATTACATGAAACTTAAATTTTAATGTCCATAGTTTTATTAGAACAAATGCCGCCCATTTATTTGTACATTCTATAGGGTTATTTCCGCTGCAGTGACAGAGCAGAGTAGTTGGCACAGATGTTGTATAACTGCAAAGCTGAAAAGATTTACTTTTTCGATTAATAGAAACAAGCAGCATCTACTGCTTTAGTCTATAAGACCATCAAAAGTTCTGGTAGGTTCTATACCACTGAGCAGTGGCCTCTGTCCTGGCAAAGTCCAGACTCTCCTGAAATACCTACAAGAAAAACTGTCTTCAGATTGTAGATTGATTGCATCCTTGTTCTCTTACTCCATCATCTTCACTTCTCAAAGTGTTTCTGTTTCAGAAATGCTCTGATTTCACTAGGAGTTTATTTTTCCTATTTTAATTATCGTTTTGTTATTTTATGTAGTTTTCCTTGACAAGGGTAATTATAGAGCACAAATTATCTATTTTCAAATGCAAGGTTATAAAAAACAATAAGCTAGGATCTATGTGAAAATAACTACTAGGGTGGAATTAGATTGCTCCTAAAACAAACATTACTTTTGAGAGCTAGGTTATTGATATATTTCATTTTCCTTTTTATAGGACATATCCATAGATAAAAAGAGTAAAAACTGAAATTATTCGGGGCATCAGAGAATTTCTGGCTTGAAGGAGTCTTCCGGTTTAAGTCCTTAGATTGCAGACCAATAAATTGCAGCTTAGAGAGAAGTTCAAGCATTTGTCAGGATCGTCCTCAGATTTTGATCAGGAGTTTAGGCCTAAACTCCTAGATCTAGGAGATTTTCCTTTGCTACCCCATGCCCTTTATATGACCTTCACTGTACATGCACATATATGTACATAAAAGTTTAGTTGGTGTCATAGGCTATGTGGGGAAGGGTGTATGTCTTCTAAGAGCTGTGTGTATCTGTATTTTTGTTACTGAAGCATTTAGGTGATATTCTGATGTTTGAAATATTGTAAGTTATCCTTTAAATGCTTTCCTGAGAGAGAATATAGTCTTCCTGTCTCATTTGGTAAAATAAAATCACTAAGGATGTTTTTAGGTCAGCTTATATTTATCCATAGTAATTTAAATTTTATTTTAAAAGTGAAAGTATAATGTATCATTTAAAAAATAGAGTTAATGAGAAAAATGCTGACAGTTTCATGGTGCTTGTCATTGCAATCCAGCTCTTTATTCAAGGCACCAATTAGTACAAATTTACATTTAGTTTGTCAAAAAGAAAAATTTTAAACATATTATTCAGTTATAGTTTTTACCATGGCCCATCCCTTTGGTATCAAAGATTTGATACCAAATCATTTGTGTTTACACCTGCCTCTGTTCTACGTAGTTAGCTACATAGGTAGAATGGCCCAACTCATATAGAATACATGAGTCATTACAAAAGTTTTGAGATGCATAGAAATCAGGAAATGTAAAATATGTGCAGATGGAAACAAAGGAAGCCCTCACAGCCACACCGATAAGCAGATCAAGTTGAAACTTGCAAGAGTGAATCAGAAAGAATGCTGTCAATTATTTTTCTTGGAAATGAAATAATGGACCATAACACAGTCTATCTTAAAACTGTCATAGTGACATAGGTGCAGTAGAAGCAACAAAATAAATGCATTTTATCATGGAAACTCATCAATAAATTAGATCAAGACCAAAGCACGTCAACTGCATCTATATCTAACTTTCTCGTTGACACTAAACAATATTAGCCAAGGTTACTGTTGAATATATATGAGCAGCATTTTATTTTCAAGACAAGTATAATAGACTATCACTGGTAACTTATTTAGAAATGCATTTATATTTAGAGACTCATTCAAATTTTCAAATTTTTCAAGGAAACTTCTGGTATTAAGAAAGTCTTGGATCTATGTTTTCTATTACAATATAATGAGATGGGGAAAAACTTAGAACTAGCCATAGTTTAAAACTACTTACTTAGTGTTTTCATTCCTACTGACCTATATAGTCTACAAATACTATTATTTAGAAAGTTTTCAGATTTAGGCAAACATTTATTGGCTTTCACTTACCCCAGAGATTAACATAATGCAGCATGGTTATGCTTAGTTGGAAAACAGCTGATGAGCTTTCATTTTTTGCTGCTTCTATTAACTTCTTATTAAACTATCACTAAAGCAGAGAAACTCATTGATATTTTTAAAGAGATATATAAAGAAATTGAGGCATTTAAAATAAATTTTATTTCTTCATTTCCTGTAAAAGTTTGTGAAGTCTCTCTGTCTCCAGTATTTGGAGGGAAAAATATGACAACTTCTTGTTCTTTATTGGTCTCTCTGGAACTACAAAGGTTAGGGAAATAAAGCAGAGTATAAGTATGATCCAAGGACATTGTCAAAGTCACATAAAGCAGGCCTACAATGATTGACATACATTTTGAGCAAACAAGCAAATTCTTAAATTTATTTAGAATATAGTTAAATTTATTTCAAACTTATTTAGAATTTAGTAAAGTGTTTTCCACAAACATGAATGTGGTTAAATACTGATCTAACATTTTTTGCTAATATGATTTTGTTGGTGAGTAGTATAATGGCTTATCCAGGCTAAGTCAGACTATAATAAAAATTCTTTGAAGCATGAAAAAAATGATGCACAATTATGAAGAATAACATATAAAGTATTGAAAAATAAAAGAAGGGTTCGTACATGACAAGGAAACACTTCCTGGTTTTAAATTTTGTGACTTTTTTTTATTAAGTCCTATATACATAGAACATGAATACATTTATGCATATGTGGGGTACAGTGTGTTAATTTTTTATACCATTTGGAGTACTTACATCAGACTAATTAATATAGCTTTCACCTCATTTACTTGATTATTATGTTAAGACATTTATGTTTGCTTGATTTGACTTGTACCCTTGCAATATGCTCCATAGTTGTGGTCCCACTGTTTATCCTCCCTTTATCAAACCTCCCCTCTCCCTTCCCTTTTCACTCCATTTCTCTCCTTAATCCTGGGCTATAATTATGCTCTATCTTTCATAAGAAAGAGTGAGTAAATATAAATTGGTTTCATGGAAGTACTGAGTACATTGGATACTTTTCTTCCATTCTTGAGATACTTTTCTTAGGAGTATATGTTCCAGGTCCATCCATGTAAACATAAAAGAGACAAAGTCTCCATCTTTTTTAAGGCTGCATAGTATTCCATGGTATTTCACAATTTCACATTTTAAATGGTGAGTGGTATATAATTAGGAAGAGGCTAGATATTCTGTGATCAAACATAATGATCAAATATTAATGATTTAAACTAAGTTTTATTTCTTGCACATGCTATTTTTCCAATGTGTGTCTAATGTGGACTAGGTTCCTAGATTAGGAGAGATAAGGCACAGCAAAAGTCTAAGAGCTATAGGTTTTTAGAAACAGAGGAAACAAGCATGTAACATAAAACATCTGTGGCCATTTAGACCACATGGACTGTGATAGTCAGGAAGCCTTCATTATTATTAGGTTAATAGATTTGGATTTGTACAATAAATAACACAGAGCAGGTTCTTAAAAAAGGTAAAATAAAAGATATCAATATTAACAAATGCTAACTGCTAGACATGTACAGGCATATCTCATTTTACTGTGCTGTGCATCATTGTCTATGCAGACATTACTTTTTTACACATGGAAGATTTGTGGCAACTTTATCTCAGGCAAGCATATTGGTGCATTTTTCTGACAGCACATTCTCACTTTGTGTCTCTGTCACATTTTAGTAATGGTTTCAATATTTTAAACCTTTTCATTAATATAATACCTGTTATGGTGATCTATGATCTTCGATATTATTATTGTAATTGCTTTTAGGTGCCACAAACTCTTCCCATATTAGACAGCAAACTTAATAGATAAACATTGTGTGTTCTCACTATCGCACTGACCAAAAATTTCTCCATCTTGCTCTCTGTCCTGGGGCCTCTCTATCCTCAGACACACCACAATACTAAAATTTGGCCAATTAATAACCCTACAGTAAAAGGTTCAAGTGAAAAGAACAGTCACAAGTGTCTCACTTTAAATCCATCACAAAAAATCACTTTCTTTCCTCATCCATTAGAAGCAACTCATCATCTGTTCAAGTTTTACCGGGAGATATTAACAATTTAGTTATGTCTTTAGGCTTCAGTTCTAATTCTAGTTCTCTTGCTATTTATGCCACGTCAGAGGTCACTTCCTCTACTGAAGTCTTGCACCTCAAAGTTATCCAGGAGAACTGGAATGGACTTCTTTCAAATTTATATTTTTGTTGTTATTTTGACTGGCTCCTACCAATCAGGAGTGTTCTTAATGAGATCTAGAATGGTGAATTCTCACCAGAGGTTTTTTCATATATGATGCTCAGATCCATCAGAGGAATTACTATCTATGGCAGTATAACTTTATGAAATGTATTTATTCAATAATAAAACTTGACAAGTCATAATTCCCCCCTGGACTCATGGGCTGCAGAATGGATGTGTTAACAGCATGAATACAACATTTTTATGCATTTCCATCAGAGCTATGGAGTGACCCATTACATTGTGATGAGCAGTAACAATTTTGAAAGGAATCAGTTTTTCTAAACAGTAGTTCTCAAGAATGAGCCTAAAAATTCAAAAACTCATGCTATAAATGGATGTGCTGTCATGCAGATTTTGTTATTCTGTTTATAGAGCCCAGGCAGAGGAGATTTAGCATCTTTCTTAAGGGCCCTAGGATTATTGGCTTAATTTAAAGTCATCAGCTACATTAGTGCCTAGCAAGAGAGGTAGCTTTTGAAACACTGAAGTCAGGCATTGACTTCTTTTCAGCTATGAAAGTCTCAGAGAGCATCTTCTTCTAATGTAGAGCTGCTTTGTCTACATTGAAAATATGTTAGTGTGGTCACCTTCATAAATTGCCTGGGCTCATCTGGAAAACTTGGTGCATTTTCTCCATTAGTACTTGCTGCTTTATCTTGGACTTTCATGTTATAAAGATGACTTCTTTTCATAAAACTCATGAACTAACATTGGTTGTCTTTGAGTTGCCTCTCCTTGGTCAGCACTTACAGAATTAAAGAGTGTTAGGGCCTTGCTTTGAAAGCTTTGCTTTCTATCTAGATCTTTATATCAGCAACAAGACTATTTCCCTTTTCAAGAACTGTTCTTCGCCTTTACACCTTGGCTAACCATTTGGCAGAAGAAGCTTAGCTTGGGTCTATCTTGGCTTTAGAATGCCTTCTCCTTCAATTTTTGTGATGGAATCTAGTCCTGGTAAAGACGCTATCAACATTATTGAAATGACAGCATGATATTTAGAATTACTTAAATTTAGTCAATCAAGCAATGGCAGAGTTTGAGAGGATTGACTCCAATTTTGAAAGGTGTACTCTGGGTAAAATGCTATCAAACAGCATCAGCTGCCATAGAAAAATCTTTTATGAAAGAAAGAATTAATCGCTGTGGCAAGCTTCATTGTCTTCCTATTTTAAGAAATAGCCATAGATACCTCAGCCTTCAGAACCACTGCCCATATAAGTTAGCAGCCATCAATACTGAGGCAAGTCCTTACACCAGCAAAAAGATTACAACCCACTGAAGGCTCAAGTTATCGTTAGTATTTTTCTTTTAGCAATGAAGTATTCTTTAAGGTATATAGATTCTTTTATACATAATATACACTTAATTGACTAGCATATAATATAAACATCATTTTTATATGCCTGGAAAACAAAAACACTTGTGTGACTTGCTTTATTGGGATATTTGCTTTATTGCATTAATCAGGATGCAAACCCTAAATATCTCAGCAGTATTCTTTATTCAGTGCTTAATAATTCTGGTATTTTTGTTTTATGTAATTGGAATTGGAAAAGAGTATATTGTATCAAAAAAGAGCTAATATTGGTGGCTCCTGTGGCTCAGCGAGTAAGGCGCCGGCCCCATATACCAAAGGTGGCGGGTTCAAGCCTGGCCTCGGCCGAACTGCAAAAAACAAAAAAATAGCCGGGCGCTGTGGCGGGCGCCTGTAGTCCCAGCTACTCGGGAGGCTGAGGCAAGAGAATCGCTTAAGCCCAAGAGCTGGAGGTTGCT
>CAUYON010009645.1:0-13478 GCA_963573935.1 Arctocebus calabarensis | reverse complement strand
GGAAATTTCCAAGTTCCAGGAAGTTAAGTTTACAAATTCCTAAGGGCTAAGTCACCATGGACAGGACCCTGCAAGTGTATCCTGTGGTCTCCTTGAGAAGACTGGTTCTCCTAGACCTCACCCTTCTCGGGTATCCTCTCTCAATAGAACCACAGGAGAATGAAAATTTAGTACTTTCCCAATCCCCCCATTAAAAGGCCTGAGAGCAGGAGAGATCAGCAAAACTTAGATTTCCTGAAAATATCTGATCTGTGGGCTATTCCACCAAATGTCTAAATTATGATGCAAACTCAAAACACTTGGCTTTCACAGAGGTATTTCATTGTCTCTGCCTCTATACAAAATCTGACTGATAAATCCTTACAGCTCCACTTGGTGGGATGCTGGTCAGAGCAAGATTGTGAGTGTCCTAATACACACACCTATTGTGGAAGTTTAGCATTCATCCATTTCTTTCCTCTAAAATTTCCCATTATCCTCACCTTAGATGCCGATCACAGATTTTAGGCAGAGTCCCATCTTTTTCATGTCCTCTGCATTCCTTCCAGGATTACATCTACTTTTAGAGCTATCTGACTTCAGCTTTACATTCAAGTGTATCCCAGGATTCTAGTCTGAAGATGAAGAAACTAGATATATCCAATGCTTTGTTTGTGAAGGAAGCCCATGCCCTCATTTTTGTAGATTGATTATACAAGTACTTGCCTTCCAAGTATATTGTAAAACAAAAACAAATACTAAAAAAATGCAAGTTCACCAACCCAAAGGAAAGAGATAATAGGAATCTCTTTAAAACAACTGAAATACTCCTCTCCTTCCTGAATCCCTCTATTTTTCTGCATGAAAAAAAATTTCAACTCAATGAAGTGATCTTATTTGTAAAACACTAGACCATCTCTCGATATTTGGGTAAATGATAAGTCAATTCTTAGGCTAGAGCCCACTGATGTGAAGAAAGTATGAATACACACTGACATTAAAAAACCACTGGTGGGCGGCTCCTGTGGCTCAGCGAGTAGGGCACCGGCCCCATATACGGAAGGTGGCGGGTTCAAGCCCGGCCTCGGCCGAACTGCAAAACAAAAAAATAGCCGGGCACTGTGGCGGGAGCCTGTAGTCCCAGATACTCGGGAGGCTGAGGCAAGAGAATTGCTTAAGCCTAAGAGCTGGAGGTTGCTGTGAGCAGTGTGACGCCACGGCACTCTACCCAGGGCGATAAAGTGAGACTCTGTCTCTACAAAAAAAAAAAAAAAACCACTGGTGTTTCCCTACTTGTAGTGTCCTATGGCTCTAACAGAAATAGAACCTGGGTTGAGACACCTGTACTAACTTCCATGATGAGCCCCTACCTGAGATTCATATTACCCAGTTCTTGATGAATTAGTAATTTGGCCGCAGTTAAATAAAGTGTCCCTTTCAGCAAAACTATCTTAAATCACCTTTATAAAACATCTAAGAAAAGATGATCTCAGATCCAATGGTGTACAAAGGTATAGGAGAAAAATGCTCTGGAAAATTATAAAAGTTCCATAAATCCTCAACAATAATAATCAAATGATCATAATTATTCCTGAAAATAGTATGAGTGATTTGAAGTTAAAAATATATATAAAGCTAAAAAAAAAAAAAAAGCCATACAGCCAAAATTTTTAATTAAAGGTGATCATCTAAGGAGCAAAAAAAGATAGGGGAAAAAATTTAAATAGGCCATTTTAATTAAACCCTATAGAAAACCTGAGTTTATAACCTCATTCATTCTACAAATATGGTGTCTTGTTAATAACATAACCTGGACAGTTCTCAATTTGGACTTTAGGGAGTGTTGTTTAATAATTTACACTTACAATAGCTATAAATTCCTCAAATAAGACAAAGTTAAATGGTCACCAACCACTCAATATTTAAGTTAATGGCTCTCTGAAGTCCCATCTACTCTTCAAAACATTGCTATTATATTTTGGCACTCACTCATTTTAATAAAACTTTGGAACTCTCAAAACCTCAGGTGGCTCTTCTCAAAGGATACGTATATACAAAATTGTCAAAAGTCTGTATGCTCAATCTGTGTTTATTTGTGGTTCTTGACTTCAGTGAGTTCCCATTTCAGCCTTCCCAGGCCTTCAGTTGTCAAGAAATATTGGCTGTCATTCAAAGATGATACTGAGAAAAAGTTATTAAAAGCCATAGAAACTCCCCCCAAGGACTGGGAAGTACAGAGTAGTCTTTAACTAGCATTCATAGTCCATCTAATGGAACAGAAGTCCAGAAGTGACCAGTTTGCCAGATGCTAGGGGAAACATGGGAAAGGACTTTGTTCAAGTAGAGAAAAAGACATCTGGTTAAAGAGGTGAGATGGTAAGCTCCTGGTTGATAGGGGTGAAGTCTAGGGCAGAGCTTGATCCCAATATGAACTCAAAGCTGAATAAGAAACAAGCATAACCCAATACTGAAAAGTAGGGATCCATATTGCATGAACATCAGCATCCATAGTTCACCCCAGGGAGTATTACTCAAGAAATCATAGCCTGGACCAATGTCCTGAAGTGTTTCCCCAGTGTTTACTTTGAGTAGTTTCATGTCTTAGATTTAAGTCTTTAATCCATTTTGATTTGATGATAGACCCCCAGGATTATACTTCAAATTTCATTCTTCTGCATATGAATATTCAGTTTTGCTAGCACCATTTATTGAAGAGCCTGTCCTTTTCATGCTATATGTTCTTGGCACCCATATTGAAGATAAGTTCACTATAGATGTGTCGATTTATTTCTGAGTTCTCTATTCTCTCTATTTTGTTCCACTGGTCTATATGTCTGTTTCTATGACTGTACCATGCTGTTTTGATTACTATGGCTCTGTAGTATAACTTGAAGCCATGTAATATGATTTCTCCAGCTTTGTTCTTTTTGCTCGGGATGTTTTTGGCTATTCCAGGACTTTTGTGATTCCATATAAATTTTAGAGTTTTTTTTTTCTATTTCTGTGAAGAATGTAATTGGTATTTTGATGGGAATTGCATCAAATCTGTAGATTGCTTTGGGTAGTATAGACATTTTTACCAGTATTGATTCTTCCAATCCATGAGCATGGAATATCTTTCCATTTTTTTTTATGTATTCTTCTGTTTATCAATGTTTTATTGTTTTCATTATAGACAATTTTCACTTCTTTGGTGAAGTTTATTCTTAGACATTTGTGCTTATAACTATTGTAAATGGAATTACTTCCTTGGTTTCTTTTTCAGATTGTTTATTGTTGGCATATAGAATTGCCACTGTTTTTTGTATGTTGGATTTGTATCTTGCAACTTACTGAATTTGTTTATCAATTTTAACAGGTTTTTTGTGGAGTCTTTAGGTTTCTCTATACAGAAAATCAATTCATCTGCAAACAAGGCTAATTTGACTTCTTCCTTTCCAATCTGTATGTTCTTTGTTTATTTCTTCTGTATGATGGTTCTAGCTAGAACTTCCATTATTATGTTGAGTAACAGTGGTGAAAGTGGACAACCTTGTCTGTGTCTGGTTCTAAATGGGAATGCTTTCAGTTTTTCCCCATTCAATATGATGCTGGCCATCAGCTTCTCAGGATGTCCATAAAGTTCATGTGCAATTTAAAATAGACAACTATATCAAAAAGACTCCTGTGCACATGTTTATCATAACACAATTCACAATTACAAAGATATAGAATTAATCTAATTGCCCATCAACTGACAAGTGGGTAAAGAAAATGTGAGATAGACAGCTAGATAGATATAGTAGGATGGATGGATGGATGGATGGATAGATAGATAGATAGATTAGATGATAGACTACTAATCATCCATAAAAAGAATGAAATAATGTCTTTTCAGCAACTTTGATGGAACTGGAAGCCATTATCCTGTGTGAAATAATTCAGGAACAGAAAACCAAATACCACACATTTCCATTTATAAGTGGAAGCTAAGTTATGGGTATGTGTGTTCATACAGAGTGATATAGTGGACACAGGAAACTCAGAGGACAAATGTGAGGGACGAGGGATAAAAAATGACATACTAGTTACAATGTACACCATTTGAGTACACTAAAAGCCCAGACTTCACCAGTACACAATTCATCCATGTAACAAAAAACCATTTGTACCTTCTAAATCTACTGAAATAAGTTTTTAAAACTTAATTTCTCTGTTCTTGTCCACAGAGAACAGCCAAATACTGCCTTTGTACACTGTACCACTGAGTTCCTCTTGTAACTTTAGTGTTTTCTTTTGAGTGCAGTGCTGGGCAAAATTCAGGGAATATCCTGAAGTTGGTAAGCATTCAATTTGTGCTCTTCTTTAGCCCTTTCAGCACTGGCTAAAATATCCAAAAAGCAGAACTGGGTGGCTCTCTGTAACCTGATTTCTAAGATCACATTACATGCACTAGACCAATATTCCCCCCAAATTTATTCTCCAGAAGACTAGCTGCATGAGATGATCTACTATAGTTTTATGCTCAGATAAATTGGGGAAATTCTGCACCTTCTATACACACTTCATAGATTCACATTGGGTAAATATATCTTATAGGCTTGAGAAGCACATAGGTGTTTAAAACTTTAAGCCAGAATTTCCCAAAATTATTTGACAAACAAATCTCTTCCTTCTCTCTCCTCCTTGCCTTAACACCTATGAATTTGGAACTGAATTTGTGTTCCTTGAAAGACATTTTGAAAAATATTGCTGTAGGTCTTTATAATCCCAGCCCCACACAACCTCCCAACCCAACCCCAAAGCCAAACAACATTAACAACAACAACTTAAAATAATTTATGCCACCAATCAAATATCTGCATCTGGACTTCTGGGACACTGCAGTCCTAGAACTGCCCTAGATAACTCTGCCTTCTCTTGACCTCCTCCCTGGCTCTCCTTCAGCTCCCTTTGGCCAAGTCCAGAGGTACTTATCAGTTAAGAACCATATAATGACTCTGACCTGAATAGACTCAGCTATCTGAATTCATTAATTCTTTCTTCTACACTTCGACCTTTCTCCCAGGCATTCTTCCCCAGGTTCTATGTTTCCTGCCATTTTAACAATTGCCTTTACCTTCTGAACAGATGATTAATTTCATGATGAGAAGACTCAGGGTGACCAAGGGCTGGGAAGACAAGCATCAATGTCTCTCCCATCAACTCCAATTACCTCTGATAAGGAGAGAGGTGACTTGGAAAACCCAAAGTGGTTTCCAACCAGAACCTGCAGAACCTCATAGGCTAAAATGGTGAACTCCGCTTGTGGCTGTGCCAGTTCAAGGGCCATTGTGGACATTTATTGACCTTCAGAGCCTCATCTACTCAACTGATACCAGAACTTTGTCTTCTCTCCTGGCCGGCTGCCCAAATCTGATACCCGGAATTTCAGGTTCTTAGTCTCGGTGATTTGAAGAAGGAATCAAGGGACCACAGGAATAGTGGTAAGTCAGGATTTATTTATAGAAACAAAACTTACAACAACTACAAAAACCAAACCTACTGGAAGAGAGAACCCAGGAGGGGAACAAGCTATCCTGCTCCCTCTCTGAGGTCAGTAGGAGGTCTGATTTTAAACTCTCTGCTCAGGGGTTTATATAGTCCCAAGGGATTGTTTTGCCAGAACTCTTAGGGCACAGTCTTCCTCAGTTACAGCCAGCTGTCCAATGAAGACTCAGGCCCTGGAAACTTACAGGACATTGACCAGTCAGAAGAGCAGGAGGAGGAGACAGCAAGGTGCCACCCATGAAATGGACTAGCCAGAAGAGCAAGGGGAGATAGCAAGGTGCCATTGTCTATCCCGCAGGTGTCTGGCCCTTCTAGCAAGCTGGTTCCTCCATCCGCCATAGCATCAGCACCACCAGGGCTAAGGCGGCAGGTCATAGGTCTGCCTTGTCCTGCATCACAACTATTTAATAAGAAAAATGGCAAAGAAAATAGACAAATACACTGCAGCATTTCGTTGGCAGTCTAGCAAATGCCAACTGGCTAGTCCTCATAGGAAGTTTCTGGGGGCTTCCAAAGATAGCTAAGAGCTAAACTGGAATAGAGCAGCTTCACTGGGCAAAGTTTATCTCTGGACTAGGTGTCAGTTACCTACACCACACCCTCATTCTCTGAAAGATGCCAACTTAGACTGCAGGAACACAATCCTCCAAATTTTAGCTCCTGGAAATACATACAGTTATTATATTACAAGAAAAGAATACCTAGACCCCTGGAACAGGTCCTAATTTGCTGCTGGCTCTATTATCAAACACTTCAGAGACTCAGTGTGTACTCTCAACTCCTTTGAGGGTTTGTAACTTAGCTGCCTGCAGGATGGCTGAGTCACATTTTATGATAGCTTAGAAAATGTTATTTCTTTTCATACTCCTCAGAGGACACCATTATAGTGGAGTTAAAAACTTAGGTTTGATAATAGTTGGACCAGAAGGATAGTCAGGTCACAATATTTAGTAGCCTTGGAAAGCTCCCAAAGGATGACAAGACACAAGTGAAAAAAGAAGAAATACTAGGTACTCAAGACACAAGTGAAAAAAGAAGAAATACTAGATTAAAAAAAATAAGATAGCAGTGTTTGTTCATGTATACTAAAAAAGACAGAATAATTCACAGAACTCATAGATCTGTGAAAATGATTAGCAGATGAGAAGCAGCAGGAAAGAGAATAATTATAAAATGTGATTTTCTCCTTACTGAGTTCAGTCTTCTGGAACAGAGGACCAAAAGAGTAAAAGAGTTAAGAACTCCCTGGTTATAAATCTCTTTGAACTTGTTTCTTATGTATAACTTGACCCCTCTTTTAAAAATCATCTGATATTTTACTTATCCAACAATATTTACTCTCTCATATAGAGATGGGTAGAAATACTTTGACTCATTTCCATTTTGATCTAAATTTCAATAAAATCTTCCACCCCTCAGTCCTATCCATAGCTTGCACTGGAAATGCTGTTATTGAAGATGATTCTTATGTATAGAAATGTCTATCCTTCATCCTTCCCGTTTCATCAAAGCAAAATAAATCAGTGAATGACCCAGGCTTCTCAAGGTCATTTCACATCCTTGAGACAACACCTTCTTGTGCTGGGTCGCATTTGGTTCTCCTTGGCCACCTCCAGACTCCAGATAGAGGAAAAGATGTCCAGGAAATAAGGCATTTTAAAACATGCTTAAAACTGCAATCTTGCCTAATCTGAAATTGATTAAAGGGATCATAAGCAATTGTTTTTAGGATATTACTTAGACTTACTCAAGCAATTAATAGAGATTTTGGTAGCTTTCTAAATGTATTTTACATGACCTATGAATTATGTAAAAGCACTACAATAATATATTTGAGAAGTAGCAACTCAAGCTTTCTCCTGACCAGCAAAACAAGCACCTTTTTCCTCCTCCCCAGAGCAAACACATATACTGATATTGATCTGCTGTCAAAAGGTGATTCCTGAACAAAATTAGTCTGCAAATCATCTTGCACCTAACCAGATATTTTTGCTTATAAACATGAAGATGATTCATCTTTTCAAAACAGAATGTAACTGGCAAAAATGTTGTATTGCTTTAATTTCTCCTGGATTTCAAAAAAAAGAGCAACTCAGCTATTACTAAATGAACTACCTATTCTTCAACTCTGAGTCTGACTTGACAAGGAGGGCACATAAACAATCAGCTCGCTTTAAGGACAGCTGGCTGATTCACTATCGCAGTCAGCAGATTCTCTAGCTGTGTGAGGACCTGCCTGGCATTGCAGCCTAAAAGTGGGACTTTGGAAATCAGCCAGTAACTCAGGAAAGTCAGAAGTTCAAGTCACTAGATAGCCAAAATTCATGATGTCACCCAGATTAGCCTATATTCAGCCACCTGGGAAAAAATAATTATTCTTTAATGATATCAGCATCATCAACATCAAGATCATCACTTGAAACAATGAATCCTACTCCCATTTGCATACAGTACATTGCCTGGTACAGCACAAACACAAGCGAGTCACTGCCCCTCCCCAAGGGGAGGACCCACTGTGCTTCTTGCTGGGTCTAATGTTCCACCTCTGTTGGAATTAATGGTTCCACTGTGTGTGACATGCACTTCTGTGGTCCATGAATTCTTGCACTGGAAATACTGCATCTTATGTACTCTGTTTTTCAGGCTACACTAACCTATACAAGGATACAGAGTCCAAAGGAAGATTCCAAACAGGCCTGCACATGGAACCAAACCAAAATTCTTTATCCAACAAAGAAGAAAATGCAGCAAAGTGATTGTTCATTCCTAGGTAGACCCTTTGAGACACTTTGATAATTACACATTTATTAAAAATTATACAGGTTATAAATACAAGCAAACTTCCAGTATCCTCATTAATTAAAAAAAAGATGAAGTAATTAGTCCAAGACAAAACTTAATTAAAACACTATTACTATTTGCATTAGGAATGTTATATGATTTTTTTATATATAATTTTATTGAATCATAATTCTGTACATTGGTGCAATCATAGGGCACGATTCATATACATTCAGAAATGTTTTGATCGTACTGTTACAGATAGCCTTCATGGCATTTTCTTGATCACTATATATAGCAGTTTGATATGTATTCAGATCTCACTAAAATTAGTTTGTTGTTTCCAGAAACACTGGCATAGATCACTTGAGAGTATAGTTCAGCATGTTCTGGGTGGCAAGGACAGTCACTGAAAAATGAATTAAACAGTCTCACTGAACCATAATATAAATAAACTATGTGCATATGAGTGCCTGTAGTATATATTTGTGGAAGGTGTGCACATCTGTGTGTGTACCTATTTATGTTTATCCAGATTTCATAGTATTTATTGTGGGTACAAAAATGTTATATAAAGGAGGTATAAGAGTGTTTGATAATTAATCTTTTAAAAAATCCCTTTCACACAGAGTTTTACCTAGTTTTATTTATCAAACTTTTACCATTGGCCACCATCTATTCTGTCTGAAGGCTGCTACCTATGAGGTTTTATCTGTATACCCAGATGCCTTTGCCAATCTGGCCTCTCCTCCTCCCTCACTCCTATGTTCCATTTGCCATCACAACCTGATTTACACTGTCCAAGCACCTAGTCTTTCTATAACTCAGGTGTTATAAAGCATCAACCACCTATCATTCTTTGAGTTTTTATATTTTGTCTGACTCCCATGCACAAGTGTACACCTAATAAAATCTGTGTGCCTTTTCTTCCCTGATTAATCTGTGTATTATCAGTGTTTTATAGAATTAAATCATTGAAACTTCAGGGGAACAAAAAATTAACTCCCTCATAATCATTGGTTTATAACAAGCAAATTTAAAATATTTTGATGAGGGTTTCCCTAGCCTTACAAAGACATGGAATTAGAAAAGAATTGAAGAATTCACAATATCCCAGGGTATTTTATGTCTAAACTTCTCTGTGGACAATGAACTTGGGAAAGAAATAGGCGGAAAAGCAAAATCATATGTTAACAAAAGACCAATGAGATCTATGGAGGAAAAAGAACTTTATTTTCTCAAAACAATCTGCAGATTGTGGAGACAAAGTCTTCAGTGAAAAATTGAATGTGCACTCCAAAGGAGGTTTGGAGAGTTAGAGATGTCTTATAAAGGTAAAAAACACAGGGCAGAAGAGGGAGGTCAGATGAGTGAGGAACAGTCTTTATGGCATGACCTTTAAGTCCCATTCACTAGTTCCTCCTAATTGACTGGTTCCATTTGGTCTGTTGCTTGATATCAGGTAGTCAATTGACAAACTTCCAGCTGTAGTCATTTTCAACATAGCTTTTCGCAACTGTTCTTTGACTCAGTTTCAAAAAACAGGGTTTGCAATACTTTCCAAGGACACAAAGGGCAAGAACACAGCTACTTTTTCACCCTGCCATGGTCTCTTGGTTCTGTTTTTAACTTTTGAACCACAGGGAGTCTATCTTGTCTGTCAACCTGGGGCATAATTTGACATATATCAGAAAGCAAGACCAAATCACAAGGCTCTAAGATGGTCTTTAAGGAATTCTTTAAAAAGAGCATTCAAGAAAGGTATAAAAACAACCAAGAGAATGAAAATGAGATACAAAAGGAGTATAAAGGGTCAGAGAGTTTTTGAAAAAAAAGGTAGAAAAAGGAGGCTGAACATTTCTTTTACTAGTCCCTGAAAAAGACATTTTTAAAAGGAAACAAACTAATATTCAAGATGATTATCCAAGAAATCTGTCCACAAATAAAAGAATACCAGAATCTACATCTTGAAAGGGTCTACCAAATACAGGAGAAAATTAACCCAGAATTATCAACGTGTTTTTACAAAACTATTATACAATAAAGATTAAGAGAAATATCCATAGGCCTCTAGGAAAAAAAGACAAAATAACTCTCAAAGGCAAAAAGTAAAATAAAATAAAATAAGATTGGCCTAAAATTTTTCAAAAAAAACTTATAAAGCAAACCAGAAATTTACAAACTAAAATTGAAATTTTAGGATACTTGAAAAAGTGTAAATAAAGAATATTATATCCAACGCAGCTGTTTTCAAGTTTGAAGATCATAGAAAAGCAGTTTTGAATGTGCCAGAACAAAGGACATACTAAACACATGTACCCTTTCTAAGCAATCTGGTAGAGGTCAACCTTTACTAGCCAAAAATAGCTAGACAAACTTCTCAGAAGGACTGGCAGTGGTACTTTGCATATTTGATTACAGAGATAAGAACAAAACAAGAGTGGGTTGTGGACGAACTAATAATATTTAAATGCTCTATGTTCTGATAAAGAGGAAAGAGTGCAATTAAAAAGAGGAAAGAGAAGGGGCAAAGCAGATAATAGAATAAGACCATTAACTGTTGTACAAGCAATAGGTGGGAGTCAACGACTCCATTTAAAACTGATACCTATTAAAAGTTGAGCAAAACCTAAAGAGATTGAGGACACTATAAAAATGTATTAACATAAAGGTGACCACTTAGAAAAAAATTACAACTTTCCTAAATGCCAAAATAAAACTTAACCAATGAAAGAACCATGGGAGTGGGGGTACATAGTAAATTGAGTACAGTGCACATAGTATCCTCAGTGTAATATGATAGGGTAGAATTGAAACTAAACAGTACAATCATATCAATAAATGTTAATTGACTTAAATTATACATTAATGGTAATATTTTCCAATTGGTATACAAAGCAAAACCTAATTCTGTGCTATATGTAAGACATATGCTTAAAACTTGTAACTCAAAGACACTTAAAGTAAAAGGGTATCCCAATATGTACCAAGTAAAAGAAAGCAGTCACAAGCCTAATCACAAAGTAGATTTCATGCTAAGAAACATTCAATGAAACAAATAAGGATATTTTATAATGTTAAAAAAACACATTGAAAATATAACAGCTATTGGGACAATTAAGCTAAAAAGCTTCTGCACAGCTAAGGACACAATAATTAAAACAAATAGATGATCTTCAGAATGGAAAAATATATTTGCATGTTATAAATCTGACAAAGCGCTGATGACTAGAATCTACAGAGAACTCAAATTAATCAATAAAAAGAGCAAATGCCTATCTGTAACTGGGCGTTATATCTATGAACAGACTCCTCTGAAGAAGACAGACAAATGGCTAACAACCTTATGAAAAAATGCTCATCATTCCTAATCATAAGAGAAATGCAAATCAAAACCACCCTGAGATATCACCTAACCACAGTGAGAAGAGCCCACATCACAAAGTCCCAAAGCTGCAGATGCTGATATAGATATGGAGAGAAGTTGCCAACTGCTGTGCTGGCAACAGTTGAGTTTTATGCTGTTCGTGGGATTGCAAAGTATTACAGACTCTAGGGAGAGAAATATGGAGAATCCTCAAAGAACTCAAAATAGTCCTTCCATTTGATTCTACAATCCCATTACTGGGAATCTACTCAGAAGAAAAATAAATAATTTTATCATAAGGACATTTGCACTATATTGTTTATCATAGCTTAATTCACAATCATCAAGATATGAAATCAACCCATGTGTCCATCAACATATTAATGGATTAATAAACCATGGTATATGTATACCATGGAATACTATTCAGCCATAAAAAGATGGAAACATTACATCTTTTGAATTAACCTAGATGGACTTGGAGAACATTATCTACTTAGTAAATTATCACAAGAATAGAAAAGCAAGTATTTAATGTACTCAATACTAATATGAAGCCAGTAGATGAACTAATATAAGCCTACACAGGAGGAAAACTCAATTTAATTTAAGTTGAGAGGGAAGGGACAGGAGGAAGAAGGGAGCAGGGAGAGGGATCAGCATGTGCTTACCTAACAGACACAATGTAAGGATATATGGCACACCTCCTGGGTGAGGGCCACAACTACAACAGGGCCCTTACTAACAAATCCAAACATTTAACCTAACCACATGTACCCTCATAATAATATGAAATCTAAAAAAAAAAGAAAAAGAAAGAAAAGATAACAGTTATGAATAAGCAATAAATTGTAACTCAGCAACCACATATATAAGTTATAAGAAATGCAAGAAGAAATAGATAAAAATAACAGGACACTTCTACACATTGCTCACAAAACAATATAGGTTAAACAGATCAAAAAGTAAGGTTATAAACTATCTAAATAACATGAGATAAATCCTTTTGATATATATCAAACACTGTGACCTTATAATAGAGAATATACCTTCTTCTGAAATTTGATCACATACTTCAGTTCAAAGAAAATATCAGTAGGTTTCACACAGTAGGACACTTTGATCACAATGAAAAAAGGCAGAAAATAAAAAATCTAAAAAATAGAAAATCTAAAGACCTTCTAGCTCTAGAGCAAAAAGTAAATATAAACAGAAATTATAGAATTTTTGAGAAATGATACTACATATCAATGTATTAATATTAAAGCAATGATCAGAGAAAAGTCGATAGCTCTGAACATTCTGTGGGTCGTGGCCCCTCTGGGGATCGAACAACCCTTTCACAGTGGTCGCCTACATCCTGCATATCAGATATTTACATTATAATTAATAACAGTAGCAAATTACAGTTACGAAGTAGCAACGAAAATAACCTGCACAGACAGCATCACCAGGCTTTTTGGATCCTTGCTGGGCCCAGCTAGTGGGGACACTAACATGAAATGGGAGGAAGGAGGGCAGAGACAAGGTCAGTGTGCCCCTGGCCTCCCTCCTGCAGATCCCCAGCTGATTCCTCATAAGGAAGCATCCTGCTCTGATCAAACAGGCCACTCCATTTAATTTTATCTCTGGTTTCTAGTAACAATCCCTCCCCTCATCCCTGAAGGCCTCCGGTATACACCCTTCTTTTTTTTTATAATTTTATTGAATCATAATTCTGTACATTGGTGCAATCATAGGGCATGATTCATATACATTCAGAAATGTTTTGATCGTACTGTTACAGATAGCCTTCATGGCATTTTCTTGATCACTATATAAA
>CAUYON010009644.1:0-10721 GCA_963573935.1 Arctocebus calabarensis | reverse complement strand
CAAAGAGTAAAGAAGACAAAACTATCCCTGTCTTTAGTGCTCCACTAAGCATTTATTCCACAATTTGTTTTGATCTCTCCATCACTTAATAAGAATAGAAGTGTTGGCTCAACACCTGTGGCTCAATGGACTAAGGCGCCATTCATGTACACCTGAGCTGGCGGGTTCGAATCCAGCCCCGGCCGCCAAACAATGATGGCCGCAACCAATAAACGGCCGGCTGTTGTGGCGGGCGCCTGTAGTCCCAGCTACTTGGGAGGCTGAGGCAGGAGACTCTCTTGAGCCCAGGAATTGGAGGTTGCTGTGAGCTGTGATGCTACAGCACTCTATCCAGGGTGACAACTTGAGGCTCTGTCTCAAAAAAAAAAAAAAGAAAAGAAAAGAAGATCACTTGTGTACAGCCCTATGACTTGCTTTGGCCAATGAGATGTGAGGAGAAGATTAAGGAGCCAGTTCTCTGTTGTTCCTTCCCCAGTCACATGATCCTAGAAGTCCATGCTGAAGAGGAGAGCCATACATGGCTGACTTTTGCCCTTGGCTCACAGAGGACTTTGAGTGAGCAAGATAGACATGATTCCTGGGCTGGGACACTGTGACTTAGGAGTCACTTGTTACCACAGCACAGCCTATCCTATCCTGACTAATCCAGGAGGAACCTGAAAAGTGTTTTAAGTGCAAATATAGGTTGAGATGAAAATGTAGCATTTGGGGATAATTGCATGTGCTTCTTCATACCCCAAATAGTTTCTGAGGCTTGGCTAATGAGTTGTGATTTTCTGTAGGTATGTCTTGTTCTGAAGAGTTAATTATCAGATGTTAATGGTTTCCTTTGCCTGAGGCAGGTTGCTCTGGTTTGCCCTTGGCCTGCCCGTGTGGGTGGTGGTGGGGAAGCTGACAAGAGCTCATGAACCCTGCAGCTCCACTTGGATGGGGTGGCCCAGTGTCCAGTGATGATCAAATTCAGAGCCTGTTTAGGTTTTCAGTAGTTAAGTCCAAACTATGTGGACCTCATTATACTTCTAAAGCAGGAGGGTCATTGTTTTTAGTAGTTATTACCAACATTTTTTTGTGTGTGTGCAGAAATGACTTTTTCAGATGAGAAAAATTTTAAGATTTTTACCCCTTGGCTACAGTCTCATTTTTGGTACCACTTTGATTGTTCAACAACTGTTCATTAACCACATCTTGTGTTTACCTTTCCACTATGGAACTTTTAAAATATACACAGAAGCAGCAGCAGAGAGCCACCCTATTATGGGCTGAACTATGCGTTGCCCAAATTTATATATTGAGGCCTTAACCCCCAGCACCTCAGAGTGTGACTGTATTTGGAGATAAGTCTTTATGGAGGTAATTGAGTTAAAATGAGGCCATTAAGGTGACCTAATCCAATCTGAGTAATGTCCAAATAAGAAGAGATTTGGACACAGACACACACAGTCCATATGCTGTAGGTGGCCGGTTCAAACCCAGCCCTGGCCAAAAACTGCAAAAAAAAAATTTTTTAGATACATAAAAATCAAGAAACATAAAATCCTTGTGGACAGAAAGGAGTGAAGCCCTCCCAGCTGACAAGCCGAGTGAGCTGAACGTTGCACGGGTTCATCAGAAAGGACGCTGTCAACTGTGTTTCTTAGAAGTGAAGTAACAGTCCATAACACTATCTTACAACTTTCATAGTGACCCACACACACATCAAGTAGAAAGGCCTCCAGAGAAACAACCCTTGGAGCATCTTGATCTTGGATTTCCAACATCCAGAGCTATGAGAAAATCTACTTCTGTTGCTGGAGCCACCCAGCCTGTGGGGCTTTTTGTTACAACAGCTGTAGCAGACTAATGCAGAGCCCATGTGCTATCTTCTTGCTTTGGCATTTTCCATTTTAAGTAGTCGTCGTGGACTTCATGGACCCTGATGTGTGGGGAGCATGGGACAGGAAGAGAATTAGAGGAAGCACCTGCCATTGTGAAGCTCACTTTCTATGGAGCTAGTGGACAGGTTTCAGTTAGAGCGCTTTGGACTTTCATAATCACGTGATGTCTGTATTCCTCAGAAACCCTTGCTGGGGCACACCCGGCTGGTGGTCTTCCACCAGTGCTGAGTGCGCAGGTGGATTCTTAGACCCCTCCCAGGCTCCCCTTTGGGAACTGAGGCATCAGGCATTGGATGGGTTTGTGGTGTCAGTGCACAGAATTGGAGATCGAGCCCCTGGGCACCTCTGCCCCAGTCCAGCCAAACCTGTCACATGGACTTGGATTTAGACCATCCCTACGAGCCAGCTGGGCTCATAGGAACTAGGAGGCAAACATCATTCTTACACAATAAAGAAATGGGAAGAAGATGAATCACACTGGGAAATGATTCATTTGCTTATGGATGGATTCATCCAGGATCCCTTTAAATACCAAATCCCCATATGCATTTAAAAATACCTCGTTCACTCAGAAACATCATGCTGAGCGAAAGAAGCCAGACACGAAAGACTACATGTCGTACAATTCCATTTATAGGATGTTTCTAGAAAAGGCCTAATTATAGGGACAGAAAGCAAATGAATGGTTGCTTATGTCTGGGGATGGAGGCAGGAATTGGCTGCAGACAGACACAAGGAGCCTAAGGTGTGATGAAGGCTCTGAAGTCACCTTGTGGCGATGCCTGAGCAACTGATGCATTCACTAAACATCATCCCCCAGACCGTGGGGAAATTGTGCAGTTCCTCAGGTGTATCTCAGTAAAGCTGAGAAAACCACCTGGTTCAGATCTGTGAAGAATTAAGGGTGTCTTCCTGGAGGAAGCAGGCTGTGAGCGAGATGTGAGTCACCCCAGTGAGGTCTTGGTAAGGAGCTGGAGGGGATTCCAGATGGAAGAACAGGATCCTGGGGGTGCGGTCTGGCAGGTGGAAGGAGAGGCTTGTTGTGGGTGAAAGTGGCAGGAAATTGAAGGGACACCCAGGATTATCCACATCCCAGCCCTGGAAGGGTGTTCTTAAAGATTCAGAATTAACTGGTCTGGGTTATAAGTCCTGGATATTAGTATTTTTGGTAAAAATATTTGTAAATGACATGATAATCTAATTCTATCATTTCTTTTACACTTCTCAGTTGGATTGCACCTCTAAAGGGACTCCTCCCCACACCCATTATGTGGTCACCCAGTGGGACACTTTGTAGTGAAGACGCAGGCTGAGCGCACAGTTCTTTCACTTCATTTCAGTTTTGAGGGATAAAGAATTTGTTTCCCAAGACCTTCCAAGGATGAACAATCCTGTTTTGTTTTTGTTTATTTTCAAACTATCATTCTCAACTAATGGGCTTGAGCATATTTGATGGGTTTCAAGCCATGACGATCATTATGCTTCAATAAGTTGAATTGTTTAACTTTGGCCAATGGAAGTATCTTCATCTTGGCCCCTGAGACCTTTTCTTTAGTTGTTGAGACAGGGTCTCTCTCTTTTCCCTGGGCTAGAATGCGGAAGCGTCATCATAGCTCATAGCAACCCCTCCTGAGTGGCTGAGACTATAGACACATGCCAGCTTGCCCTGCTAATGTTTCTGGTTTTTTTTTTTTTTTTTTTAATAGATGGGGTCTTACTGTATTGCCCAGGCTACTCTCAAACTCCTGGCCTCAAGTGATCCTCCTACCTTAGCCTCCCAAAGTGCTGGGATTACAATCTTCAGCTACCATGTTCTGCCCCCAGTTGTTTTGACATGACCCTACTACTCATCTTTTATCACTGTCTTAATTTTGTTTTTTCGTTTCTCTCCCACTAGCTAGTTAGGTATGTGCTCCTTTATTCTTTTAGGTCACTCTACAGGTTATAACTTGGAGCCTTGACTCATTAGACTACTGATTGTAGAGTCTCTTTTGAAACTCTTACCTACTTCCTGGACTATACAAGGTCTTTGTGTGCAGATATCAGTATGTTTGGAAAGCATCCCGGGAGATTTTTATGGCCATCCAGGGCTGACAGCTGTGGATGGGGCACTGGGTGGCTGGCAGGTGAATCCAGGAGTTGACAGAGTGTCATGGCAGAGAAGACCAGACCTGAAGCTGTCAGTAAATGCGGACAGGTGTAGGCTTTTAGTTCATGATCAGGTTCATATTTGAAAGAACATTTTTCTGCTTATTCTTTGGTCTGACTCTGGGTGATGTGGTGATAATGGTATTTTCAAATTTATAGGTCCTTGTTGAGAAGAAGGGACACCCTTTTGTCAGAGATGGACTTGTTACTCGGGTGCTAGAGAAGTTGAGAAAGAGTCATACAGCCCGGGCCTTGCAGAGGGGTGCATTTAAGATTCTCAGTAGTCAAGAGGCCTTCCCCTGTGCTTGAGGCCTTCCCCTTGTGGCTGAGGGCCTTGCCTGCAAGATATCATTAGTCCTACCACCCCTTCTGACAGATGAGAAGTGGAGGATTGATGAGTACCTTCCTGACAGGTTCTCCAGGCCACATGGCTGCAGGAGCCAGACTGGGATCCGAACTCAGCTCTAACCCTTGTCATCAGCATAAAGGGTCAAGAAAGCCAGCCTCAGCCTACCTCAGTGTGGCTCACTGTGACGTCGGTCTCCTTGACAGTGTAACCTGGCAAATAGGGTTATTTTAGATTATAAATCTGAAGAAAGCGTTGTCCTTACCAACATCGTGGTTTTGGTGTGAGTTGATGTATTCTTTTTTGTTTTCTACTTTTTATTTTGAAATAATTTTAGAATCAGGCTTGGCGCCTGTAGTCAACGGCTAGGGTGCCAGCCACATACACTGGAGCTGGCGGGTTCGAATCCAACCTGGGCCTGCCAGACAACAACTACAACCAAAAAATAGCCGGGCGTTGTGGTGGGCGCCTGTAGTCCCGGCTACTTGGGAGGCTGAGGCAAGAGAATCGCATAAGCCCAAGAGTTTGAGATTGCTGTGAGCTGTGATGTATTGGCACTCTACTGAGGACCACAAAGTGAGACTCTGTCTCCAAAAAAAAAAAAAAAAAATAATAATAATAATAATAATTTTAGATTCACAAAAAGATGCAAAAAAATGATCAGAGAGGTTCCATACACCCTGCACCCAGCCACCTTTCAGAGTTAACAGCCTATGTAACTACTGGGCAATAGTAAAACTGGGAAATTGGCATTAATATAGTCAACAGCATGTGCTCAGATTTCACCAGTTGTTCACACACATTTGTGCATGTCATTCCATGGAGCTGAATGTGTAGCTTCACCACCATGATCAGGACATTCCCCTCTGCCATAACCAAAGGACTCCCTCACCCCACCCCTTAGAAGCTATGTACACACCCAACCTTATCATTCCTAACCTCTGCAAACCACCGTGCTCCCTACCTGTGTGTTAGCATGAGCCCACGTAAATGGAAGGTTGCAGTATGTATCCTTTTGAGATTCCTGTTATCATTCCTCATAATTTCCTTGATGTTCACCTAAGTCGCTGCGTGTTATCAATAGCCCATTCCTTGTAATTGCTGAGTAGCTTCCATTGTGGACATCCCATAGTTGGTTTAGATGTTTACCTATTGAAGGATGTTGGCATGGTTTCCAATTTAGGTTATTATTAATAAAGCTGCTGTGAATATTCATGCGCAAGTTACTGTGTGAAAATAAGTTTTTCCAGAATGGCCATGACATTTTATATTCCCTCTATCATATATGAGTGGTCTAGTTTCTCCACATCCTTGCTAACATTTGGTATTGTTACGTTTTTAGTTTAGCTATTCTCACACATGTGTGGTGATATCTCATTGTGGTTTTACTTTGCATTTTTCTAATGGCTATTAATGTTGAGCATCTTTTCTGTCATTGTTCATCATCTGTATATCCTCTTGGGTAAAATGTCTGTTCATAACTTTTTCTCGCTTTCTAATTAGTGTTTCTTTTCTTTCTTTTTTCTTTTTACTGTTGTTGAGTTTTGAAGGTTCTTCATATAATCTAGATACAAGTACTTTGTTAGATATATGATTCTCAAGTATTTTCTTACAGACTATAGTTTTTCTTTTTATTATCTTAACTAGACCTTTGGCAGAGCAAAAATTTTTAAATTTTAATGAGATCTGATTTTTGTCAGTTTTTCCCTTTTGTGGATTCTGTATTTGGTGTTGTCTAAGAACTCTTCAACCAATCCTAGGTCTCAATGTCCTTTTTTATTATAATTTTTTCTAGAAGTTTAAAAATTTTATGTTTTAGATTTAAGTCCTCAATTTGTTTTGAGTTAATTTTTGTATAAGGTCTGAGGTTTAGGTCGTGTTTTCTTTCTTTCTTTTTTCTTTTTTTGTTTCTTTTCTTTACTTTGCCTGTGGCTGTATAAATACTCCAGCACCATTTATTGAAAAGTCTGTCTCTCTGCTATTGAATTAGTTTTGCTCCTTTGTCAAAAATCAATTAGACATATTTGTATGAGTGTTTTCTGGGTTCTCTAGTCTATTCCACTGATCTGTGGGTCTGTCCCTTTGCCGTTACCATACTGTTTTGATTACTGTTGCTTTGAATTTTGCTTTAACCTTAAAATGTGATTAAAGAAACTCATGAGGTGAAGGCTAGTCCAAGCCTCTGTTGTCTTCACTCAGTTTGAAGAGCTTCTTTTGATCGTTCTTTAAAGGTAGATCTGCTAATAATAAATCCTCTTAGTTCTACTTTTCTGAGAATGTCTTTATTTCTCTTTCATTCTTTTTTTGCTTGGGCAACAGCCTTATTGAGACATAATTCACATGTCATATAATTCCCTCTCTTAAACTGTATAATTCAGTGGTTTTTTAGTATATTCACAGACTTCTGAGTCATCATCACAGTCTAATTTTAGAACATATAATAAATTTTTAAGTCTGAACTTTTGCATATCATTGAGGGAAGGCGAGGGAAAAGTAGTCTATACCATCTTGTTCTGGAACTAGAAATTGATATGTCTTTTTAAGTCTTTTATAAGATACAGGTTCCTCTTTCCATCTCTTCTCTTATTTTTAAAAATGTATTATTTTTTTTGAGGTAGTCTTACATTGTCTATTTTTTTTATTTTTAATTGTAGTAAAAGATGCATAGGTACAAATTTACCATCTTAATGATTTTTCAGTGTCCTGGTCAGTGACATGAAGTATACTTACATTGTTATGCAACCAGCTCCAGAATGTTTTCATCTTCCCCAAGCTGAAACTCCGTATCCCTTCAAAGATAGCTCCTCACACTTTCTTCCCACAGCCCTTGGCAACCACCATTCTACTTTCTGTCTCCAGGAATCTGACTACTCCAGGTACCTCATGAAATCATAAAGATTTTTTCGGTGTGTGTGATTGGTTTCTTTCGCTTAACATAATGTTCTCATGATGTTGTAGCATGTGTCAGAATTTCCTTCTGTTTTGAGGTTGACTAATATTCTACCATATGTGTACACCACTTCTGTTTGCCCTTTTATCTGTTGTGGACACTCGGGTTGCTTCCTCCCTTTGGGTACTGTGGATAATGTTGCTATGAACATGGGTTTGCAGATACTACTTTGAGACCCTGTTTTCAGTGCTCTTGGGGTATATACTCAGAAGTAGAATTGCTGAATGATCTGGCAATTCTATCTTTAATTTTTGGAGGAACTGCCTTAGTATTTATCCCTGTCTTTTCCTTACAAAATATCAGTTGAAGATTCTAGGATATTTGCCCTATAGCATGTCCCACAGTCTTATTTCGGATGGATGCACTTGTCACAGAGTGGAATTCCACATGTCTCTCTGTCCTTTCTGCCCTGCACTTTGGCAGCTGGGTCAACTGCCTTCGCCAGTTTTGGGTTCCATCCCTTTGCAACATTTGAGGAAGCACTTGTCTGTTCATCCACCTTCCTGTGAGTTTGGCAGCTACTGATGCTCACACTGTTTGGGGTTGAATTATGTCCCCCCAAATTTATGTCTTGAAGTCCTTGCCCCCAGTATCTCAGAATGTGACTTTATTGGGAGAAATGGTCATTGCAGAGGCTCTCAAGGTAAAATGAGGTCATTGGTGTGGGCCCCGTGCAGTATGACTGATGTACTTAGAACAAGAGGATATTGAAATACAGGTAAATAGGGAAGAAAATGTAGGGAGAGCAACTGCTTATGGACATGAAGATAGTAATTGTCTCTTGCCTTTCATTTTTGAAGGTTTTGCCAGATAGTAAATCCTTCAGAATCTCAAATACACTACTTTATTCCCTTCTGCTGGTAATCATTGCTATTAGATAGTCTTAAGATAATCTAATTTCCTTTGTCTTATATGTTATCTGTTCTTTTATTCCTAGATGCTCAATGGATATTTTTTCCTATTTTTTTAAGCTGAGTAACTTTATTCATCTGTGTCTTGATGTTGGTCATTCTGAGTCTGTATTCTTGGGTACAGGTAGCTCTTTTCATATGTAATTTCAAAAAAATTATTTTCATGTAATGAACATTTATTTTCTTCTTGCTTTGTTTTTATGCATATATTTCTCAGAGTTTTTATTTATTTATTTATTTATTTTGAGACACAGCCTCAAGCTGTCACCCTGGATAGAGTGCCATGGCATCACAGCTCACAGCAGCCTCCAATTCTTGGGCCCAAGCGAGTCTCCTGCCTCTGCCTCCCTAGTAGCTGGGACTACAGGCGCCCGCCACTACGCCTGGCCATTTTTTTCTTTTTTTTTGGTTGCAGCCGTCATTGTTGTTTGGTGGGCCCGGGCTGGATTCAAACCCGCCAGCTCAGATGTATGTGGCTGGCGCCTTAGCCCATTCAGCCACAGGTGCCGAGCCTATTTATTTATTTATTTTTTTGAGACAGCGCCTCAAGCTGTCACCCTGGATAGAGTGTTGTGGCATCACAGCTCACAGCAACCTCCAACTCCTGGGCTCAAGCGAGTCTCTTGCCTCTGCCTCCCAAGTAGCTGGGACTACAGGCGCCCGCCACAACGCCCGGCCATTTTTTGGTTGTAGCTGTCATTGTTGTTTGGCAGGCCTGGGCTGGATTTGAACCCGCCAGCTCAGGTGTATGTGGCTGGCGCCTTAGCCCGTTGAGCCACAGGCGTCCAGCCGTTTTTGTTTATTTATTTTAATTGACACATTTAATTGTTCCCACCTGTGGAGTACATACACTGGATGATCACATTTCTCACCTCCGTTGGTCACCTCATTGTGTCGAGAGCATCCAATATCCTCTCTTCTACCTATTTGAAAATACATAATGTGTTAATGTCAACTGTAGCCATCCTCCAGTGGCTCAGAGTGCTAGAACTCAGTCCTCCTACCTAGCTAATTTTACATTCTTTAACAAGTCTGTCTCTGTCCTCCTCCCAACCCTGCCCTTCCCAGCCTCTGGTGTCCTCTCTTCCACCTTGTGAAAAGGTCAACTTTTTAAGCTTCCGAATATGAGTGAGAACAGGTGGTATTTAACTTTCTGTTTTTGACTTATTCAGACTCCTCCATGTTGCTGTGAGTGACAGGACTTCATTCTTTTCATGGGTGAGTAGTATTCCATCCTGTGAATGCACCACGTGTCATTATCCATTCACCTGCTGTTGGACGCTTGGGTTGATTCCTTGCCTTGGCTATTGCTGCTATAAATACAGGAATACGGATATCTCTTTGCTATACTGAGTCTCTTTGCTTTGGGTACATACCCAGGAGTAGGATTGTTGGTCATACAGTGGTTTTTTGTATTCTAGTTTTTTGAGGCAGCTCTGTACTGGTCTCCACAGAGGAACTCCTAATTCTATATGCTAGAGCTTCTTTGCTCTGTTTACCTTCAATAGTTGTCACTTTCTCTAGAATTCTTTTTCCCTCCCCTCCTCTTCCCCCCTCCCCTTTCCTTCCCCGTCCCTTTCCCTTCCCTTCCCTTCCCTTACAGAGTCTTGCTCTCTTGCCCAGGCTAGAGTGCAGTGGCCTCATCACAGCTCACTGTAACCTCAAACTCCTGGGCTTAAGTGATCCTCCCACCTCAGCCTCCCAGATAGGCATGTGCCACCATGCCTGGCTAAGTTTTCTATTTTTTTTTGTAGATGTGGCTCTCACTCTTGAACTCTTGGCCTCAAGACGATGCTGTCACCTAGGTCTCCCAAAGTACTAGGATTATAAGTGTGAGCCACTGCACACGGACTAGAATTCTTCGTTAACTTTCTATTTTTGGCACTTTCCTTCTTTTTCTCTTCTATTTTTAATGGCATTATCTGTTCTATTTATTTGCTCTTGAATTCCTTCTAATTTAGTCTTAATTTCTAAAGTAAATGTTTCCATCACTAATGGAAACCTTTCTAATTCCTTCTAGAGTTCTAGTATTTAATTACTGAATATTACCAATTTTGACTTCCATATCTTTTCTTAATTTCTCTTACTTCATTTAAGAACAAAAGTTCTCATTTTGATTTGCTCTGTGGGCAAGCATTTTTGACATTCTTTCTTGCTTTAAAGGGGAGGGTATCTTGCTCATTTTTTCCCTTTTCTTAGAATGGTCTTGTGTGGTATTTGATCTTGGAGTTTTTTGTTGACCTTTTTCATGTGAATTTAGTTTTCCTGAACTTCTAAGAGAACTTCTAAGAGCCATGGCTCAGGACAACTTTTTTTTTTGCAGTTTTTGGCCGGGGCTGGTTTTTTTTTTTTTTTTTGAGACAGAGCCTCAAGCTGTCGCCCTGGGTAGAGTGTCGTGGCATCACAGCTCACAGCAACCTCCAATTCCTGGGCTCAAGCGAGTCTCTTGCCTCTGCCTCCCAAGTAGCTGGGACTACAGGCGCCCGCCACAA
>CAUYON010009643.1:0-17761 GCA_963573935.1 Arctocebus calabarensis | reverse complement strand
CTCTACATTTAATAAGTTTCCCCAGTACCCTGCTAAGATGCACCGTAGGTGTGATCCCACCAATTGCCCTCCCTCCACCCATACTCCCCCCTCCCCTCCCCTCCCTTTCCCCTTTCCCTGTATTCCTATGCTATAATTGGGATACTTCTGTTTTATAAGGGCATGAACCCTTTCTGTGAGGGCCTCCTCCCACATGTTAAGCTTTGTGTACACGCGGACACTGCATGGGATTGCTGTGCTCCTTTCTGTGCCCAGTGGAACATGAGCATATTTGAAACAAGTGTGACCTAGTTACCTCGCAAAACCCCTCTTCTTGATACCGTCATCTTGTGTGTTAGGATTTCAACATATATATTTGGGCAGAAGCCAAATGTGAAGACATCTTCTAACTCACTTTTTAGCCTGAAGTTCTTTCAATAGTGTTTAGTTTTCTGCTTTATTAAGTCTATTTATGAATAAAACAACTATTTAATCTTTGAAAAAAAATAGTACTTGTTTGGGAGAAATTAATTTTCAGTCAACTTTTCTTTAAATCCTCTATTTCATTTAAAAAATGCACATGGCTATCCTGACTGTTCTTCTCATGTCTCAAGAGATTAAATAGTTATGAATCTGGCCTTAATCTTGATAGAATACATTACTCGAATGAATAGGAGATTGTTAATTTTTAAAAGTAGATATTACACATCATTTTGTGAATTTCTTCTTTGGAGATTTCCTTAAATGTTATCTAAAATACATATTCTTCCTAGTAGCTCTTTTGAAACTTACAGCGCTATGGTTGGCCTATAATACTCCACATTAATCTTACGCTTGACTACCACTCTATTTTCATCGTCTTCCTCTCTCTTCCTTTTGGTGTGCTTTAATTACACTGACCTTCTTGCTACTCTCTGACAAGATTCTCCCACCCCACTGCCAGGGCCATTTCTGCTTTCTTTCCTGGAGTTTTCCCAAACAGTGGCACAACTTGCTTAATCATGTCCAGACAAACGCTGTCTCAGAGGAGACGACTTCCTTGACTGCCCTATTAAAAGTGCAGTTCTTTTGATTCTTCTTTATCTTGCTATTTAACTTTTTCTATATGGCATTTATCACTACTTAAAATCATTATTTATTTGTTTGTTTTTCTGTTATGGAATATAAGTACCAAGTGGTATGAATTTTATCTGTTTTGTACACCCATTAAACTTTTGCCACGGTTTATGATGTTATGGAGAACATCAGATACATATTATTTATTTAATAAAGGCATTAATTTCTTTATATATTCTCATTTGTCTTATCATATCAGATGTGGAAAAAATCTCAACAAATTTAAAAGCCAGTATATCTCTTGAGTATGCTATAAATCGTCCAATTTATTGAAAACATTACTATTTTAAAACTGAATACCCATTTAAAAATTATTGTCATTGCAACTAGATATTTAAGAACAATGTATTATTCAAATGTGGAATGTGCTGTCATACTATTATTTATTATTGAAATGCAAGTATAAAAGGAAACCAAACCTCATGGCTTAAGGAAAGGTCAAGAGCTCTCAGAATTCAGATCTCTGCTAAATGAGTTCCCTCATTATTTTATTATGTGCTTGGAATAAATGTACAGAGGTTCATTGTCAATCTCAGTTAAATGACTTACTTTCAAATTTAATCATACATCAAATTTTTATCTGCAATGAGCACTTATATTTTCATTCTTATTGCTTCACTATATTTTTCTTTTCTTTTTAAAATTGTGTTTTATGGTTACAGTCAATTTCTAATAGTTATGAATCTTACACAAATATTTATTTAAATCCATCATGCTCCTGTAAGATTAAGCAATGCTAGTGTTGATCATGTGTCTATGTATCTGAACATATATCACATATAAGTTACTAAGAAATAGATAAGTAATTTTTAGAGTCTAAAATACAGTTAGCACTATGATTGCCTGTAACCCTGCCTATGAATCAGATGGTAGCATAATATTAATACTGGCAAAAATGAAAACCTTACAGTTTCATGTTAATACTCTGATGACTGGTCAAAAAAAAAATTATAGTAAGACTAATTTGAAAAGAACAGAAGCCAGTTCCTTTCAACAAATAATTCAAACTCAAAAATTCTTCCTTGTTATTGGAAAAAAATACCAAAGTCTTTCAAAATCAAAGAAAGAAAAATGTTTATTTCAAATTCTTTTCTGAAGCAAATAATGGATAGTAGCAGAGTAAAACAGAAATTTGCCATCTTTAGAAAAATTTTAATTCATTCTGGCTAGAATTAAGTTCCATGATGAAAGGGAGAAGTCTGTAAACACTTCACCTTCTGAAAACTTCCATTAAATTTAGAGAGAGCAATCAAATGGAAGTAGTTCTATGTAAATGCAATTCACCTAGTAAATAAAATGACATCTTACCGTGCTGAGTCAGTTGTTGTTTTAAAAAGTATCATAAATTTTAAGCAATAAATAGTTTTTAATGAATGCATTTTAAAAACAATTAGAATGTAAACATAAATTAAAATCTCCATAAAATTAATGGAGATTTAGGGAATGTTGAATGCACCTGAGTGATAATTAGCAAATCTATTGCCGCAGTGTTACCATCACTACAATGATTTCACTCAATAAAGTGAAAAGAACAATTAACATTTATTTTCTCTAGAATGCAAAATGTAATTCCTGCTTTTATAACAAGTTCAACTGTAGCATATGTTAGGTTTCTAGTAAAAATGACTTTGTATTTTACACCATGAGAAATTAAAATTTAAACACACCAATGACCTAATATCTAGTGTAGACATGGACACTAAATTGTTGTATTTAGGAAACATCTAAACGATTAATGAGCTTGGTGACTGTATGTAGTATCCAGAGATTATCAATGTGGCAGGGAGTAGGGGCTCACGCCTGTAATCCTAGCATTCTGGGAGGACAAGTAGAGTGGATTGCTTGAGCTCAGGAGTTGAAGACCAGCCTGAGCCAGAGTGAGACCCCGTCTCTACTAAAAATAGAAAAATTAGCTAGGCATTGTGGTGGGCACCTGTATACCCAGATACTGGGACGGCTGAGCCAAAAGGATCCCTTGCTTGAGCCTAAGAGTTTGAGGTTGCTATGAGGTATGATACTAGGGCACTCTACCCAGAGTGAAAGTGAGACTCTATCTCAAAAAAAAAAGAAAGAAAGAAAGAAAAGAAAAAGAAAAGAGAGAGAGAGAGAGGTATCAAGGGGAAAAAGGGAAAGAGAAGGGTGATTGGCACGTTTTTACATAATGTGCACAATGGAAGGGCATACAACATGTCCCCTGGGTGAAGGGCTCAACTACAACCTGAATTTCACCTTAGAAATGAAAACAGTGTAAGCTAAACATGTGTACCCTCATATTAATCTGAAATTTAAAAAGAGAGACATCAAGTGATCACTGGGGTTACATTTTGCAATTAGCCCAGATACATAACATCGCTATGCCAACAACACTGCTAAAAATACTTTACCTCTTTCATATTTACATGGATGGAGCTGGAACATATTCTTCTTAGCAAAGTATCTCAAGAATGGAAGAAAAAGTATCAAATGTTTTCAGCCCTACTATGAAGCTAATTTACAGCTTTCATACGAAGGCTATAATCCAACTATAGTACAAGAATATGGGGCAAGGGGCAAGGGAGGCTAGGAGAGGGGGGAGGCTGGCTGGAGGGAGGGTAATTAGTGGGCCCATACCTACGGTGCATCTTAGAAGGGTACAGGTGAATCTTACTGAACGCAGAATATAAAGGTCTTAACACAATAACAAAGAAAATGCCATGAAGGCCATGTTAACCAGTTTGATGAAAATATTTCAGATTGTATATGAAACCAGCACATTGTACCCCATGATTGCATTAATATACATAGTTATGATTTAATAAAAAAAGGAAAAAAATACTTTGTACAAAGGCTATTCCTACAGAACAATCTTTATCTACAAGTTATTCACATTTTAAATCAATTCTCAAGATTGCGTTGACAACTATGAAGCTCAAATTAATTGCCCAACCATAATCAGCTTTTCTCAGACATATTATGAAATTTTCTTACGTTCCATATTCTATCTCAATTTATTGCTTTACCTATTTTGTTTAGTTCATTGAACTCAGATGTTTCAGTAGACAATGGTAAAAAAGCCCATAAAAAATCTACATTTGTTAAAAGAACCCAAAGGGTGACCACGCATTGTCTTAAATATATTGCCCAGGCTTCTTAGTAAACCCTTACAGCTTTAATGTGAATTATAACACTTCCATAGTCTTTTTTAATAGACAGAGGCTGAAGACAACAAAACACTTGCTGATGTGGTCAAAAAAAATGAGTCAGTAGCTAGCACCAGAAAACAACTTCAGGTATTCTAAACTCCATAACCAAACCTTCTATTAAATAATTGTCATTTTAATCTGCCTGTCAAGGAAACAGAGCAGAAAACTAGGTGGCATGGCTGGTGGTTGTTTAAATCTTCATCATGCCAGCTCAGAGGTTATGCTCAGTAAGCACAATTTATTTGAGTAATAAACTAATTGGTTGAATTGTGTAAGTACTAAGATCATTATAATATAATTATGTTAAATTAATGTGCTATAAAAATGGGTATCGTTGAAAGGTACAAATATTTTGAATCAAAGATATTAGAGATCTTATTTCTTTACAATAAAGATTGGGATGAATTATTTTTTCATTATTGAAATATTCATGAATATTTCATTATTCATGAAGTATATCAAGTTTAAAACAAATATTTGGGCCATAAATTATTAGACAATGGTTTTAGAGTAATTACCAGTTCCCTTTACAAAACTTTAAAAAAAAATTTTTTTAGACACAATCTCATTTTGTCTCCCTCTGTAGAGCGCTGTGGCATCATAGGTCACAGCATCTTTTAATGCTTGAGTTCAAGAGATTCACTTGCCTCAGTCTTCCAAGTAGCTGGGACTTTAGGTACCAGCCAGAATGCCTGGATATTTTTATTTTTACATATTTATTTATTTATTTATTTATTTTGGTTTTTAATAAACTTTATTGAGTAAAATGTACAGGCCATCAATTTCAGTCATTGTAAGTGTATGATCAATAATTTTTCCCCGGCTATTTTTAGAGACAAGGTCTTGTTCTTGCTCAGGGTGGTCTTGAACCTGTGAGCTCAGGCAATCCCTTTATGAAATTAGCCATGATATAAAGATTAATAAATTTCTTTGTTTTGAGAAATCTCTGAGAGTTTTCTATAGAAAATATGAAAGAAGAACTTTATAAAATTAATATCACTGAAGAATCCCAAACAGATAATTACATGTTTAATGCTTAACTTAGCTTCAATTGAAGTACTTCTTATTACACAGCTGGGGCTGTTAGGAAAGAGCTCTTCTTCTGATCTCATTCACGCTCTGGTATACAACCTTAACTCTGTTATATTTAAACACCCGTTGTGCAGTGTTTTGAAGAATGTTGAGTGTGATGAACTACTTTACTACTCAATCTTATTATATAACTCTGTAATGCTTATTTCAGAAGCAATTAAAGTTGTATCTTGTGTTGGTAGGCATCATTTAGTCAGATTTATCCCTTCCATATCTAGCCAGTTTGTTGTTTTCAAAGCTAAAGGCCAAGTGATATAGTTAGGGATAATATAACAGTCATTACCATACAAAATTAGCTGGCACAATTTTCATTTTGATTACATTGTTATTTTGAGCTTTCAAGTTGCATCATGAGAATCAACCGCTTTTGATATTTCCTTTGTTGTAATAAAAAATAAAATAGTTTAATGAATGCTTTCTATTTCAAGGTAGTACAAATGCATAGTACTATAGGTCACAAGCCTGGCAGCAAAACATTATGTTGAAGAGTAGGTCCAACTGCATGCGTAAATATGAAAATTTGAGTAAATAAAAGCCTACTGATCCTAGTATTACCAAAACAAAGAACAAATGTATAACATCAGTAAGGCAGCTCAAAGAAACTGATGCATCAATAAGTGAATGCTAATTATGCAAAGAATGAAAGAATACAAGTAGGTTAATACATTGCTAGAATATAAAACATCTGAGCAGGATTCCAAAATTATATATTTGGTACATTTGGTACATATTCAAAATTCTATATTTGGTACATAGTAGACTCACAATAAATATTTGTTGAATGAATAATGTGAAAACATACATAATTGTTTTTCTCTAAGTTCCTGGACAACATGGGGATGTCACTTCAGGGACTCAGGCCTATGGGTTGTCTCCCAATGGGCCTCTCAGGGGCCCTTTATTGCTTTTTGAATTTCTGATAATATAAGACTTACTAATCAACTTTTCAGAGTCTGCATTAATTGTTTCAGAACACTGAGTGCATCAATCTCCCACAGACAAATTCCTATGAGCAAGATAATCAGACTTCTGTAGAAAAACCAGAAAGCTGATTTATAAGTTTTTCACATTTTCTTCCTGTGAGTACTTCTATACAGGAAACCAAATCATACACTGAAGGTGATTGGTGGTTCTTGAATTCCAATAAAAACTGTAGGAGGCAAACTAGGAGACTCTGGTTGGTGAGTGATATGCCCATTTTGCAACCAGGATCCTTTGCTTAAGGACAGGCAGTTGAGTGCTTTTTCAGTCACACCGGCCTTTCTTTGATATTGCTACTAGAATTTGCTACTACAACTTTTTTTATTTTTTAACATTTTTGTCATTAGTCTCTTTCTTATTAACACATTTTACCTTGAATATCTAATGATTAATAGCAGGTCCTGGTTCTTTCATCACTCATAAGTGATTTATTCTGATTCATTATCTCTTGTATCTATAGCTTGATTTTAGAGTCTATCTCAGTAGATTCTACAATGCATCTCAAGGAAACTTTTTATTCTTCTCTGATTACCATCTCTGCCCCCAAATGGGCACATTTCCAACAGCTGGACCCATGGAATTGTTTGACATATTTGCATACCTAAGATTTTCATGGTGAGAGGGAGAGGGAGGCACAATTTCTAGAACTTACTGATGTCAAAGTTTCCTTCCTCCCTGGGTATTTTAAATTTACTTCCAGACACTACCATTTTCATCTTTGGAGTCCTCATAGTTTGAGGAAAAGAATAATAAGAAATCTATTCTCTGCCCAGAAGTCTATTCTCTACCAACAATTGGGAAAGCAGAAGAAGGAATACTGAGCACTGTCTGTCTGACAAGTTGATGTGTATATCTACTATTATTGCCTTATGGGATAAATAGCATCAAGGTAGTAGAAAACACATTAGGTTGGGCCTTATTACCAGAATGAGGTCTTTCCTTACTTCTGGCAATATTGTACACATTGGACACATTGTTTAATCTCATTTGTAAATGGGGTTACATGATTATCAAAAGTTTATAATGCTAGCATGTTTGTGGTATTCACACAATCTTATCAGTAATCATAGCTAATTAAAGCAGTGATTCTTGAGAATAGGGTCAAGTGAACACCAACGAGAAGAGAAAAATGGATTCAATTCTCAGAACAGAAGGGAAGGGAAATGCTCATATATTTTTTATAAACACCTATAAAGAAAGACTAAAATAAATCTCTAACATTTTTCAAATACTAGCAGTAGGTAGAACTCCCTTAGGTCACATAATTCATAGTATCTTTTATATCTGAGACCTGAAGAAACATATACACAAATAGGTACCAAAAATTGATAGGTGATAACAATTTGTGGTAAGTATTAGTCTGTCCACCTTTCTCCCTATATTACACTTGGCTCCAAAATTGCCGATTTGAAATTAAATTTAATTTAGGTCAAAGTTCCACTGAAATGATTTATGTTTTCACTATGGTATTCCCAGTCTTATGACAAATAGTTGAATTGATATGCATATACATGATTTTGGTGAACAAATGGACATTTAGTTATATTTCTGGCCAGAAAGGACAACTTTCCCTTAATGCAACATATGCCTTCCAACAGGAAGGAGTCATATGTAAGGTAATATCTTACAATTTTATTACATCAATGGTGAATCACCAACCTCTCGGCCTCAGTTTACTAATGGGTAAAATATAGAGAAATTAACAAGCATATAAGGAACTATGGCAATTTCTAAATTATAGTAGTATTCATAATAAATGTAAAGTAGTGTTTGGTAAATAAGCAACTATTTGCTTATTCATAATAAATGTAAAGTAGTGTTTGGTAAATAAGCAACTATTTGCTTATAGGGGTGATTCTTTTTCTTCTTTCTCTTCTCACTTCTCTTCCTGCTCCTTCTTTTCATTTTCTTCTTCAAATTATTATTAAAGACTAATATGTCAAATTAGAAGTTTTGATGAGAGGAAGAAAGTCCATTAATTAATGCCACAAAGTCTACGTATGTATATATATATATAAAACCGTTAGATTGGAAATAATGATTCTAATTAAACTGAGTAGTTCCATTTGGGTAAATAATAAAAACAAAACTAATATTAAAAAGTATTTCTTATACCATTGACCTTCATGTTTGAAAATGTCATCTTTCTTCCCAATTTTTGACTGCTTAATTTTTGTAATGACATAGAAATCTTTCTAGCACTCAGAACGAAAACCTCAGGTTTATGTTTGATCAGTTTTTTCTTTACTTCTACACACTTACAAATCCTATGATACTCAATGTGAATTTTAACTACACTCTCCTTGAAAACTTCACAGGTACTATCCAATTTCCAGAACTAGCTCTCCAAAACCTGGACATTTTCTAAATAAATTTTGCTTTAATTAGCATTGGCATACTCACTTTATAACCTTGTACGGAAGAAATCAGAGCTAAATAATTCAAAAGGTAGATTGATAAATGAAAGAAACACCAGCGATCTAGGATGCTGCAGAATAATTAACTGGGGCTTTCTATATTCTGGTATTATTATTTTTATCCTTTGTGAAACTTACGGGAAAATGTATAGGAATGAGTATACATTTAGCTAATTTACTAGTGACTTTTCTGGCACTAGAGAATAAAGTCAAAGTTTAGTTTTCCCACTATGGTGGCTTTATGATTGAGTGTCAAAGTGAACTTGTGCTAATATGGTATATATACATTTTCTACATTTCAAATGTTTATATTCAGTCTTTATTTAGGCTCTTGATTTCTTCTGTTACTCTGTCATACTTCATTCTAAATGCTACTAATTTTGTTTAAAGGGTATGTAAAGGTGGAAAATGATCAGATGTTACCTTGCAGTATGGCAGGATGAATTAATAATTGGCATGTAAAGGCAAACACATATGTAGCTATAATTCAATATAGAAGCCCACGTATTTTTGGTCACCGCATGTGAAACGATTTCAAGATGTCAGTGGCTTAAAAGCAAGAAATTATTTCTTATAGGTTCAGCTCATCCAGCCTTGGCTGGGTTTTGTGACACTGCGTCAGACTGTAGAGTATCTGGGCCTATTTCCAAGCCATGGTTTGGGATGAGATCTGTGGTGTATTTTTCCTGTTTCCCTCTTATTAGTGGCCACCTGGAGCATGGTGTTGTAGAGAATGGCGTGGGTGCAACAAAAAGCCTTTGTTTGCTTCAAATATGCTCATATTCCATTGGCCAGCACAAGTCACATGACCAGGGCATGCAGTGCCTGAAAGATGAGAGGAAGAGCAGTAAATACCGGTTACACTATAACAAGTCATCACCACACTATAGTAGGAAATGAAATGCCTAACTTTCAGCATGAGATTGTATCTTATTGCAGAGCCAAATGAAAAATTATCAAAGATACCTGGTTTTCTTTCTTCCAAACTACCTCTTCTACCTTGTTTTCTGCTTTAAAAGCCAAGAAGTAGTAGTAATAAGATGGGGTCCCATTCCAGGGCACTGACGCATATATATTACTGGTATATGTTTTGGTAGACACTTGATGTGTCTCTCCCCCTCTTCACACCTTACCCAAGATAGTTTAGCCACCATGTTGTCTCTGATGTTCCCGTACTTCTCGTCCCAAAGGTCCACTGACCCAGAAAGAGCTAGCCTATACAGAATATAGGACCTCACTCATTCCCTCCCTTTTCATTCAATGAATAGTCCTAGGTGGAGCTTTCTATTTCAAAATGTTTTGAGCAGGCAACAATTTAGAAAGTTTAGTTTAACATGTATTTTTTTTTTTATTACAGATACTAGAACACATATTTTAATCTTGGCCTAATCTTAGTAACACAAAGCAGAAAATATTGCATGTTGACTACTTTTGCGGATCCAATTATACAAGGTCTGTTTGGGAAAGGTAGTGAACTACGTAAAAGCTTCCTAATTGGAAGGGTAAGTGCTAAATAATCTCACTCTCTGAGAAACAGTGCCAGAATATCTTGAAATGACCTATATAATAAATGGAAGGGTCGTGTACATTTCTATTAGGTATTATTTAATTGTATAGCAGATAGTTATCAAAAGTTCTAATGCTTTTATGTTGTGTCATATTGGGCACTAATATTAAGCAATCTAAGATTTAATTTCATTGCTTTTAATAAAAAAAAAATTTAAAAAAAACTTGGGAGATCCCTTTCTCAAATTCTTGGCTAGGTTTAGCCTACTAAGGGAAAACTGAAAATAGAACCAATTGCAATTTAGATCATACACCTTCCTTTTCAATACTTGTTCTCAATTTTTTCCTCTTTTTGCCATCCCCCAACCCCTATTGTAGACAGTCTAAATCCTTTCAGAAACTCTCACAGAGTTCTGCATTCTACTGGAGAACAAATAGAGGGATGTCTGTTAAGATGCTAATAATCACCCATGACCTAGTCAAATGCATTTTAAAATATCTTTGATATACTTTGACACAGTGGTCTTTAAATCACTGGTGTTATAGTAAAACATATCACACAGTACATCATTGTGGATAGCATTAACAAATTGATCGTTAAAAATAATTTTTGATGAAAAGTCACTATGATAAGCATGCTGTTCATAACTGTTCACATTGAAACACAATGCTGTGAGAATATGTCTACTATTTTTATCTGCTTATTTCTATTAACTGCGTTCCTTAGCACCTATATTGCACAAATAAACTATATACAAATTTTAGATACAGAAATGGCACAGATGAGGAGACCTCATACTTCTCAGATGCACATTAAAATAAATGTACAAACAAACAAAAGCTAGTACACATTCAAGCAGGTGGTACTGTTTTTGTTTGTTTATTTTTTGTGTGTGTTTTGGAAAGAATGCAAACTACTCATGTTGGAAGCTAGCATTCAATTCACAAAATATTTTGAAATCAGTTCATATATCCCTGGTTTTATCTTTTCTTTGAAATTCTCTAACTTTCCTTGATATATTTCTGTTTAAATAGGTCATAAGTATGTAAAAGACTTTCACTTAGACATATAGTTTTTTTTAATCAAAATATGTGCTGTTACATTAAAAATATTAAACTGGTTTTCTAAATTTTGAGAATTAATAAAAAATATTTAAAAAATCCCAAATGTTCTACTATCACATTAGCAAGGCCTAAACATTGCTAGTATTCCATGTGTTTCTTTATATTCCTTTTGTTGTTATTATTCACAAAATGTTAGTGAATTTTTGAAAATTTAGACTCATAGATACTTATTTTTTTTAATTAAAATTACATTAATAACATGTTCATATAATACTAAAAATACTTTAAATGCTTGACTTTAATTACCAAAAAAAATTGTTAACTAAACAAAGTTATTTCAGTTATTTTATGACTAACAATGTTATTCTGATCATATTTTATAAAAAATGTTACCTGAATATCTGTTATTTTCCTAGAATTTATTAGAAATAGTGTCCATGAGTCTAGAAGTTTGTATAGATGTGAATGAAAGTGCATAACCCGCCACATTCTTGAAGTCATTTATTATGTCTTTGCTTAGTAATTATGATTTTTAAAATGTTTTCTACTTTGACAGGTGAGAAATGTTAATTTGGCTTTTAGAAATTAAATAGATTTTTTTTTGTGGCATATAAAACTCGTTGTCCCATAAATTGTTGAGGAACATAAACATGATATTAAATGGGCTCTCCATTTTATTCTTTTTCCATGATAACCCCAGTAGTCAAAAATATAAAACTATCTTTTTATGATCATCTTAATGAACAGAATTCAAGGTGAGTCATGTCTGTACTTGTACAGAGAACCTGTTCTTTCTAAATGACCTTGTTTGAATGAGACTTCATTTCCATTACATAGGAAAGGACTAATAGCTCTTTTGAGAGTACATGGAGATTTAAGGGGCTAGTATAGCAGACATGAATTTTCATTTGCTCTGAAAAATAACATAAGGCTTTCCCAGCACTCTGCCAAATGCTTTTTAAGTACCTCTAATTGTTCTCTTTCAAAAAAGTATAATAAGCTATTTATATAGAAACAGCAGGAAATATAGTTTTGATTTCAAAACACTGGAAAAACAAAAATAAACTCATCTTTTCTCTAAGAATAAAGGACCTTACTGGTCTGGGAAATTTATCATCCATAAACTAAATAAGAAACATTTCAAAACACATTTGCAGTGGAAGACAAAAATCTCCACACCTAATAGCTGCTGATTTGGTATTATTTGTTGGTGGATTATTTTTAGTTTTGCTAGCTGAGATAAAGCATTTCTACATTATTTGCATTTGCATTCCCCTTTTTTGTAATAATTAGCAATTCTGTTTCGCAGTCAGCAGTACAGCCAATTTAATGACATCAACATTAATTTTAAACAAATGTTAGGCTGTTATTCAGAGAATGAAACTTGTAAAGTCTGCTTAGCAAAAAGGTTTTTTTAAAAGTTATTTTAGTAAAATTTTTACTACTGTATTTGAGGTTTTAGATTATTTTTTAATTATTATTAGTTTTTGAGATAGAATCTCACTCTGTTGCTCAGACTAGAGTGCAGTGGTGTCATCACAGCTCACTGCAGCTTCATAATTTCACGCTTAGGTGCTCCTCCTGCCTCTTCCTCTTCAGTGGTTGGGACTATGGGATGTGCCACCATGCCCAGCTTATTTTTCTATAATAATCTTTGGTAGAGATGGGAGTCTTTCTATGTTGCCCAGTCTGGTCTTAAAGTCCTGGCCTCGTGCAATCTTCCTGCCATGGCCTTTTAAAGTGCTAGGATTATAAGTGTGAGCCATTATACCCAGTCTCGATATTCATTTTTTGACTGAAATGTTGATATTATCATCAAGATATTGACAGAAGTTTGTTAAATAAATATGGAATCATTTACAGATACACTAAGTTTTGTCTATCTGATAAAGAGTAATTGAATTTTAAATCATTCTTAGTAGGGAAGACTAAATATAACTAGAGAAAAACATTTTTGGTATTGAGAGTTTTCTAAGCCATTTGGTAAACAAAGATGGTAGGAAAAGTTAAATCACAGTTAAGAGGTCTTTCTACCAGGCAGACTAGGCAGATTAGGCAGACTATCTAATTTAAGAAAATGCATTTTAGGGGAATAATAATAATCTTAATTTGATAAAAGTGGATTTAGAACACCTCACAGGTAAAAATAATTGACTTGGAAAAAGTGATTTCTAATAATTTCAAAATAAAATTTTTTGAATAACTTTGATAATTGCAAATTCCCTTCTCTCAAACACCTATACACACCACTATTAGGAAGTTTGAAATTGTGGAATTATTCTGATTCCATTGGTCCAACAACAGAATCCAATTCATACTGAGCTAGTAAATAGTCAAATGATAACAAAATAAATTTATGGAAATCATAGAGTAGATAGATATGAGGATTAAATGAAGTTAGTATAGGTAACATCCTTATAACAGTGGCTCATTATTATCAACATTCAGATGTATCAGCATTACTAATGTATTGTAATTACCAAAAATATTTTATTATATATTACTAAAATAAAATATCAAAGTCTCATTTTAATTTTTTAACTTTTACGTACATTTTTAAAATTTCAAAATTTCATTATAGACTTTACAATGCTTAAGTTGGGGTTATTAGAATAGCTACTAATTTGTACACGTTGATTTTGTAACCTGAAGCTTTGCTGGATTTATTTATCAATTCTAGGAATCTTTTGGTGAAGTCTTTGGTATTTTCTAGCTACAAGATAATATCATCAATGAAAAGCTGTGTTTGACCTTCTCTTTCTCAGTATAGATATCCTTTATTTCTTTCTCTTACCTGACTGCTCTAAGTGGGATTTCCAAAAATATGTTGGATAGATGTGGTGACAGTGAGCACCCTTGATTTTCCAGTTTTGAGGGGGAATGATTTCAATGTTTCCTCATTTACTGTGATGGCTACAGATATGTCATGTGTGGCTTTTGTAATTTTGAGATATGCTCCTTCTATGCCTGGTTGATTGAGGGCTTTTATCACACACAAAAAAAGGACTGGATTTGTCAAATGTTTTTTCTATATCTATTGAGGTGATCACTTGGTCTTTTTCTTTCTTCTGTTTATTGGTGAATGGCATTTATTGATTTACATGTATTGAGCCAAACTTGCATCTGTAGTAAGAAGCCCACTTGGTCATGGTGAACTAGTGGTGAACTTTTGATGTACTGTTCACATGGTGAACTTTTGATGTACTGTTGAATTTGATTTGCTAGTATTTTGTTAAGAATTTTTGTATCTATATTCATAATGGATATTGGTCTCTAGTTTTATTTTTATTGTGTCCTCTCATGACTTTGTTATTAAGATAATGATGGCTTCATAGAATGAGTTGGAGAGAATTACCTCCTTTTTAATGTTAGGAAATGCCTTCTGTAGGATGTGTATCATGTCTTCCTTATAGGTGTGATCAAATTAGGCTGTGAATCCATTTGGTCTGAGGCTTTATTTTGTTGGGAGTATTTTTATTATTATTATTGTTGCTTCTTTGATATTGCTGTTCATTATTGGTCTCTTCAGAATTTCTATTTCTTCTCTGATTTATGTATTAGTTCACCTCACATAGTCTATATTCTTCTTATCTCTGAATTATTTTATCTTTGACTCTTTGGCTTATCTTGAGATCTTTGTCTTCAGTCTCGGAAGTTAATTCCTCCTCTTATTTTAGCCTGTTGTTGATGCTTTCTCCTGTATTTTGAAATTCCCTATGTCATTTCCTTATCTATAATATATATTCTTTCTTTTTTAAAGGATATAAAAGTATATGTTTATTTTATATTTGAGAAGGGGAAGTTAGCATGAGAAAGATGAAAAAGAGAAAGAGGAAAAAGCAGAGAGCAGGGAATGAGTAAAGGGAAGATGGAGGAGGAGAAATGAAGTGAGAGAATAGCATGGCATCCTAAAGAAAGAAAGGAGTAATGCCATCCCATATTACATGCTTTCTTATGTCAGTCATCTAGCTCTTTAGCAATTTTTTCTCCTTTTTCAACTGATGTTCTGAAATATATATGTTTTGGTTTCTTTTGGTTCATTTTCAACTTTCTCTTTAATTCCATTCATTTGATTTGTCATTCATTTTCAGAATTCCATTGCTGACATTTTGACAATGATCTTATCCCAGGGGCCACTAAAATAGATCCCTTATGATCACTTGGAGCTGTCAAACTATATTGCTTTTTCATGTTTTATGGGTTCTTTTGCTGTTTTTTCCTCATCTAAATTCATTTCTCTCAGCTCAGGGATGATAGGTTTGTCAGTCACCTGTTCTCCTAGTGGAGAACTCTTTTACTTAGTGAGGAAAAAAAGAGGTATTTGGATGGTGCTTTTGTATCCTACTCTAGAATGTTGACCAAGCAGGAGAGATGAAGGAGCTCTAAGCCTATAGTACAATTGTTTTTTCCCATTTCCCTGTCATTGCATTTCAAGCTGGAGCTGCATGATCTTTGTGCAAAGTGCTGGGTTGTTCTCCAGATCATTATTGGAAACTTGAGGTGGGGGCTAAGTAAGATTCTCTCCATGGAGCGTGGCATTGTGGGTGGCTGCTCTGCTTGAAGTCTCTCTGCAGAGGGGACATTAGCAACAGGGTGTGACAATCTAGGGAATGATTGTGGGTGTCTGGGCTGTGGGTGTTTGTTCGAACTGGATTCAGGTATAGTGGCAGAATGACCCTGGAGGGTTCCTGGCAGAACATTGGACCTCAGGGCAGTTCTGCGGGCTCACTGGCAGTGGTGGAGAGTTTGCGGTGGATTATTTGATTTCAGGGATAGCCCAGGACTCTCCAGGGTGGATCTCAGCCCAGCAGGAGCACTGACACCACAGGTAAAGTGCCTGGGGGCAGCAGTGGGGCATTGAGGGATAGAGCTGTGGACTTATCCATAGTAATGGAAACTTGGGGGTGCTTTTTGAGGTGGATGGTAGTGTAGGGGTAGAGATGGGGTTTCCACCAAGGTAATTGCTACAAGGTTTCTCAGGTGGTATCTGTAGCACCTGAGGCAGACCCTCTGTACAGATCCCAGGCTGAGGTGGGAAGGGAAGGGTGCTCAGCTCCCAGTCACAGGTCATAATATGGAGAAGTGTCCCCTCTGTCCTCTACCTCCCTCACCTAGAGGAATCTATGTAAAGGCAGTTGTTGCATAGCTGAACGCCTTGCAGATCTGGCACCCTATACCTGGGAGCTCGGATTAGATCAGTTGCAGTAAGCCAGGATAGTAGCAACCAGATCCCTGCTGCACCTGATCTCTTGTAAAATTCCTTTGCACAAACTCCATGCAGCTCCTAAATCAGGTCTATAGCATGTGGTGGAGCCCCCTCACAGCTTGGGCCACAGTGCCTACAGGTAGAGTGAGGTGGCTTAAGATTCCTTCCTCCTGCATATGAATTGCTTCATCATGTTCTTCAGTCCCATGTCTCCCATCACTGCTCCAGTGTTTTATAATGTTCTTTCCAAGAAGAACCCTCTGTATTTAGGCATCTACATGCAACTGTAGGTCCCTTCCTTGAGAGCGGTGCATGTGGGCTGCTTCTAGTCTGCCATCTGATCAAGGTATCTAATTTCTTTTTAATCTCTAGAATTTCTGGATATATCTTTTGTTTGGCCCTGGCAAAAACATCTATATAAGTTACTGGCCCCAGTAGATAAAGGTTCATTGTTCTTTCCCAGGAAAAGGAATAGTTGCACCAGGACAACCAGAGTAATATTATTTAGATCATTGGCCCTAGTCCAGTTATGCAAATAATTGTTGAATTAATTGGTGTAGGTTTTTTTTTAAGTAAAAATTAAAAGTGAATAACAATCTTCCAGTTGTTACCAAAGCTGTATGGATAAAAACATTTTCTTGGAGCCTTTCTGGATGATAGAAACTTTACATCCCAGAAAAATAGGCAGCAATTAGGTTAGCCAAAGGTTTATCTATTTTATTGACTTTTTCAAAGACCCAACTTTTTGATTTATTGATCTGTTGTATCATTCTCTTGTTTTCAATATCATTTAATTCTGTTCTAATTTTGGTTATTTCTTTCCTTCTGCTGTGTTTGGGTTGGAATATTCTTCCTTCTCCAGTTGCTTAAGGTGTCCCATTAAGTTCTTAACTTCCTCTCTTTCTGTTTTCTTGAGGAAGGCTTGCAGTGCTATAAATTTCCCTCTTAGGACTGCCTTTGCAGTATCCCAGAGGTTCTGATAATTCATGTCTTCATTGTAATTTTGTTCCAAAAATTTGTAATTTCCTTCTTAATCTCATCAATGACCCATCTATCCTTCAGCATAAGGTTATTTAGCTTCCATTTTTTTGTATGAGTATGCAGATTCCTGTTGTTATTAAGTTCAACTTTTAGTCCATGATGGTTGGAGAAGAAGCAAGGAATAATTTCTATTCTTTTAAATTTGTCGAGGTTAGACTTGTGACCTAAGATGTGAT